>CABHPH010144051.1:0-28756 GCA_902168325.1 Peromyscus nudipes | reverse complement strand
AGAGAGAGAGAGAGAGAGAGAGAGAGAGAGAGAGAGAGAGAGAGAGAGAGAATTTGTACCTTCTCCTGATTCCCTCTAAAATTAACACCAGGAGTTCACAATGTAACCCAACCAAGAGAGATCCTCCCCGCTCTGCCTCCCAAACGCGCGGAGACACGCTGCAGTCACACACGGCTTTTCTTTTCTCTAACTCAGCCTAACTCTGCCACCCGAGCGCTGGAACGGAGGGCGTGCGCCACCACTCACGGATCTTCCAATCTTTTAAGTAGCGGAACAGAGGTGAAGAGAGAGGAACAAAAACTGGCCCGTACGGGGATCGAACCCGCGACCTTGGCGTTATTAGCACCACGCTCTAACCAACTGAGCTAACCGGCCAGATGGCTGTTTTTCCCCTAAATGGAATGACATGAGGAGGTTGTGCATTTGTGCAATTAAAACTAAGTTCTCATCTTTTCCAAAGGAACCTTTAAAGTCATATTCACATATTTAAACAAGGGAATCTAGAATACTTCAGCATAAAATTCAAACCAAAAGTTTTAACAGTTGATGAGCTTTTCCTGAAAAAGCGCTCACGACCCGATGTCTCTTTCACTTTTCGAAGCCTGCCAGTCACTGGACTGCAGATTGAAAACTTCTCAATCATTTGTTAATCATTACCTGTTTCTTTCAAGTTGGTTCAAAGCAAATACTCAGAGACCGGTGGGGTTGAGGAATGGATTCTCTATAAAGAGCCGCACACATTAGCGTCTAGGCTTGGAATTGGGGCTCCCCACAGAGCACTGGGAACCGGGTGGCTTTCCTTCTTGGTACAACGAGGCCCAGGGAAACACCGTGGTGCTAGAGACCGAACCCAGAACCTAGTATATGGGGCCACTACCTCTGAGCCACACTCCCTTCCTCAGTCATGTACATGCATTTAACAGCATCTACTTTCACACAAATAGGCATTGGGTTTTTTTTGTTTGTTGGTTTGTTTGTTTTCTTATTTGCCTTCAGGGAATTACTGGAAACTGAGGAAGAACTTAGGTTCGCGGACACGAGAGGATTTTCAAAAACCTTTTTCCATGATAGCAGAAAAATAACACAATCCGTATAATGGGGTCAGTCGTTTAGCTTTAGCAAAGTAAGAGTCAAACACAATGGGTGTTTGAAAGCACAGACTGTGTAAAACTAAGTGCTTGCCGAAACCCGGGATCGAACCAGGGACCTTTAGATCTTCAGTCTAACGCTCTCCCAACTGAGCTATTTCGGCTTGCTATAAAGAAGTTAGCGGGCCATGTCAGGACGTTAGAGAGTCCGCGGGAGGAAGACCAGGAACGAAAAAGCAATAAAAAGACCAAGAAAGAAAAGAGTCCAAAGCTGGAGCCAGGAGGACTGCAAGGTCTGAAGACCTAAGCCTGCGGGTTTATTAACGGCACAGGTGGTTTTATTTTTGTTATTGTTTTTTAATCCCTCAAATGGAGAAGCAGAAAACGAGTCAGTAAAGGGCACTAGACAGCAGAATTACAAGTGTGATGGTCTGGACACCAAGCCCAAACTCAGGGACAGAAGAAATGCCAGATGGTAAAGTCTCAAGAGCTTATTAGCTGAGGGCCGGGTGGCACTGCTACTAGGGAAGAATTGCGCGTCCCGTCTGCAGAAAACATCAGTCTTTTATACAAATGTTGCTGGGCAAGTAAGAGCAAGCAAGCAGATTACAGGGTCCAATGAAAAGCAGCTAGCTTGCGCTAACTCACAATTTTTTTTAAAGTTTAAAATAACAAACACGGTTCCAGGTGTGATCGGTTTAAACAACTTTTCTGAACAGATGTTCTCTCCTTCCAGTTCTGCGCCTTCCTCGCAGCACATTGAACCTCTTGGGCTAGTGTTCCTTTTGAGACGGTTTTCTCCTAGATCACATCACAGGGAGCTCAAGATACTTCAGTTTCCCCTTTAGCAAGGTACATTCTAGAATGGCAAACAAAACATTTTACATCTCAGTGTCTGGAACATTTGACCACATACATGCGGGGGTAATGACAAATGGCAGCCCCGCCAGAAACCCTGCCAATCCTTATCCAGTTTTGCCTGGCTTGATTCTGGCTAGGTGAGGGGCAAAATGCCCACACCCCATCACCTCCGGGTAGTCTCCAGTCTAGCTTCCCAACATTTCTGGATCAAACTTTTGTTTCTTCCTGTCTCTGTGTCTCTCCAGTCTAACCAGTTCTCTCTCCCTGTCCCTCTGTCTGTCTCTCTTCTTTCTTTGAAGCAAAATTTTCCTACTTGCCTGTAGTTCCTTTTATGGACGTTCCATTACAAAAATTGTGTTTGCTGAAAATAAAATCTTCTGCTCACTTAAAGAATAATTGTGGAAAGGAGCTCTAAAAGGGGAGCTAGCAGGAAACAGGTAACAGGTGAAGAGAGAGAGATGTGAAAACCGGGGGTGGGGTGGGGGGGTAATTTGGGAAGGGGTGGAAGGTCAGTTCAGAAGATGGAAAAGGAGGGATAAATAATACCAAGACCGTTTGAAAAAAACATGGGGATCAAATTATTTTATGTTTACCTAAAATTACCTACAATGTATGTGTACATGTGCGTGTGCGTGTGCGTGTGCGTGTGTGTGTGTGTGTGTGTGTTTAAACAAAGTTACAACGCATGGGGTGATAATGATTCTCCCAAGAGCCATAAATTATCTAACAAAAACTCCAGCACCAGCTATGAGAAATCTCCTTCTGAGTTGTTGGCTGGGGAAATCCGAGAGACTCCCCAAACAATATAGGCCCTGGCTGTTGTTCTTGGTTGCCCTTCAGAGGCTGAAGATAAGTCCCTGTTGCTGAAGACAGATTCTGTCTGATCTGACCCAAAAGCCTCCCTCCTTCTTTAGAACTAGCTTCCAGGCTGTCAAGGGAAGAAAGCAATCAATAGTCCTTCCCAGCTGTGGTGCCTGTATTTTGGCAGTAATCAACAGCCTGACTTAAGACCCGCTCAACTACTGGAAAATTTTGTCTAGTACTGTAAACACGGCTAGCGAGGTCATTGATCTTAGAAGACAACCTACTACCGCCACTTTCCTAAACCGCTATAATTCCTAAGAACCTTCTAAATACTTAAACCCACAGGTAAGTGTAACTCTCACCCCTCCCTCATCAAAGAAGCTGCTTTTTGCAGCAGACAGAAACCATTACAGCAAGCCACAACTGGTAAAACGCAAAGAACAAGTGGCTGTGGGGTGCCCAACCACAATAAATGCGATTATAGCACACAACCCCTACACCGAAGGCACAGGAACATCGTGGAGAGGGAGCGGAGAGATGGTCAGAGGCAGAGGACCAGGAAGTCTGCTGAAATCCAGATTGTGAAGGAAACTACATCCACGGATTCTCAACAATACGCCTGACTGCCTAAACAAGACCTGAACAATGACACGAGTTGATGTGCCGACATGGATGAGGGAAATCTCACTGGGTTCTACCCCTAGATAAAGGACTACCAGCATTTAAAGACTGATGAGAGAGGGAGAATTAGTCTTCCCCAGGGATGAGGCTCCTAATTATCCAATATAAAGTTGTCAGCCCTGAAAACATAAAACATATGAGCAACAACACTAAATGGATTCCGTAGACTGTATTTATATGATTATTCGTATGTATGTGCGTGCGTGTGTGTGTGTGTGTGTGTGTGTGTGTGTGTGTAAAACAATAATAATTAAAGAGAAAGAGGTCATGAATTCAAAAGGGAACTGGGACATAGTAGATATTAAAAGGAAGAGGGGGAGGGGAAAGTGATGTAATTACATTTTAATTAAAAATAAAATAAATTTTAACACCAGGTGGTGGTGGCACACACCTTTAATTCTAGCACTCAGGAGACAGAGGCAGGCGGATTTCAAAGTTTGAGGCCAGCCTGGTCTATAGAGCGAGTTCCAGTTTCTCTGTCATACAGAGAAATATATATATAAAATCTTGAATGTATGTACCATTTAATGAATTTTACAAGTTTATATCCCTGCATGACTTTCAGTGAGCTCAGACTCTCTCTCATTTCATACCCTTCCAAAGGTAGCCACAGTCCTGAACCTTTTCATCATCTGTAGTAGCTGTTTTAATAACTTCATATATATTGAGCCAAATGGAATCAGCATTCTTTGTGTCTGGCTATTTTTAACCAATATTATGGCTGATATTTGTGTTATCTATCTATTTTTGCTGTTTGTGTTTGTGTTGTTGTTCATTTTGTGGGTGTTAGTTTGTTTCAGACAGGCACTCAAGTTGCCTGGGGCTAGCCTTGAATACCTGTATGTGGAGGAGAAGGACCCTGAACTCCCAATCCTCCTTCTTTCCTAATGCTATGATTATAGGCTTGTCTGTGTTTATGACTGTGAAAACAGACTGTCCAAGCTAGTTCAGGCCTGTGATGAGAATGAAAAACAATAACAAAAATAGTCCTTTCTCATGAACTTCACTTTACAGATCTGCTGTGTAGCAAGCTTTGTTATCAGCCGCCCGCTCACAAATAACAACATGGAGACTTATTAATTATGAAAGCTCGGCCTTAGCTTAGGCTTTTCCCACTAGCTTTTTTTTTTTTTTTTTTTTGGTTTTGCGAGACAGGGTTTCTCTGTGTAGCTTTGCACCTTTCCTGGAACTTGCTTTGGAGACCAGGCCTGGCGTGCACCACCACTGCCCGGCCCCACTAGCTCTTATAATTTAAACTAACCCATTTATATTTAAATTGAAAGTGGCTATTGAGGCTCAGGATGTTGGCCCACCAGAAGGCAACCTCCTGGTGAATAATTCTCAGTTAGGCAAGGCCCCTGAGACCACAGACCCTGGAATGTCCTTTGTTTCTGTTGCTATCTTTCTCTGATATCTGACATGATTGAATTAGGTGCAGGGAAATTCCCCACTGCCTCTAAGGTAATGTGTTTATCTCATGGAAACATCCCATTCTACTGGGCATTTTTACCTGCAAATTATTATGAAGATGACTTCCTCCCTAAGCTGTACCATCTAATTGATAATAATAATGCTAGCTTATACAGAGCTTTGATGAATAAAAGTAAATACCAGGATATGCTTCACAGCTAAAACCTATGAGTTCCACCTAAGGAGCTGCTTTAGAGCATAGCTCAAGTTAATTATTAAGAAAAACAATGAGCCAGGCTGGCTCAAATTCCTTTCATCTTAATGCTAAGAAATGCAGTCACAGATTTTGGTGTGCATTATTTGCTGAAACAAAGCCTTATAATAACTTCAGGTTAGATAAAATGTTTTGAAAATAGCTTTAAGATGAAAAAAAAACACACACATACACACACAGAAAATAATCCAATGTCCACAAGGACACATAGCTGAAGCAAAAAATACAAAGCAGCCCAATTGTTAAGGTTGGTTGATGATCAAAGGTGATGATTAACTCCTTATAACTCATTCCTGCCCTCAATCTCTTGGTATAAGAAACTATTGATAAATGGGTATACACCCTAAAGATCTAAAGTACAGCTGACTGACTATCTTTTATCTTTTATGTACAAAAATTTAGGTTTGTGATTCCTTTAAGATTCCTTATAAGATTAACTTTCAAGATAAACAGTAAAATGATTGATTCTTTCTTTGTAACAGGAGTATGAAGCTTGCCAGCAAAAGAGTTGGCTGTGAAAAAATATTTTCTGTCTGTTCATGTTCATTTAATCTGTAATAAGTTACTTAGACATAAATGTATATGGGAAATTGGGATGACTTTGTTTTTAATCATGTATGGGAGATGAAAAACATTTTTACCTGTACTCTGTAGGAACTTAGCAGAGTCACTGTATGGGGTAGATATTAGAATGAACAGCCACTTAAGAATAGAAAATACACAAGGAGTCTGGATCCCATATGGTGTCTTGTTAACTTTGAATTTTTTAAATGCTAATGCACCAAAACAATAGCTGCTGAGAGACATTGAATTATGAAAACTGCTAAATAAAACCAACCTATATATTTTTAAAATGTCTTAATTTCAAAATGGGAGTTGGACAATGTGTTGTGTTGGGGAAAGGTTATGCTTTTGTTTCCACAGGAAAAGAAAGACTGTGGATTACTTCCCGATTAATAGAGATCAGATTTGACCCATGGGGAGACCTCCTGAGTATCTTGGCTACAGACATGGGAGAGAAAGCCAAAAAAGACTACAAAGACAGGTAACATGTAAGCTGATCACTTGACATGGGAACAGCTCTGAGATGAGATGAGACATGATAAATCTTGTTGACTACGTGGCATGACTTATTATTACATGCCACTCTTTCATATGGCATGGATAGAGATTTATATTACAATTTGATTATACAGTCCAAATGGACTTATAAAGTAGACAGATGCCTCTTACCTGCTCAAACATAAAACAAAAAAATCATCTTTAACTGATTATGCACACCGCACACTCCATACTTGTGTTTATGCAGATGTGTATGTTGTCTTTGAAAGTTTATGTGTTTTCAGAGCAAGGGGACCAGACACCAATGAAAATGGGTGGCCTAGGTGATCCAGCCTCTCAGAGTGCCTTTGTTGCAGTTTTCTCAGAGTACTGAATACAGAACAGCTTTAAGGCTGCTGCTGAGATGGTCCAGCATCACAGACTATTCCAGCCAGCTAAGCTTTGCACATTCCCATTGCACAGAGTCTGGACAACAAATAAGACAGCTAACTCTTCCAGGACTTGACCATTTTCCCAGGGTCTCCTAAAGATACTAGTACCCCTAGACAACAGGAAGCAGTCTAGAGAACACGACACCCACATTCCCAAGAGATGGGGTGGATGGCTTTTGGCCATTCAGTGAGTTATAGATGTTTGCCATCATTTGGCGATGGGGGGGGGGCAGGGCTGATTACAAATTGTTATTGGTCATGGTCAGAAAAAAAGCTAAACAAAAGAGTTAGATTCAAGGATCTCTTTCTGAAGGAAAAAAGGGGGGGAAATAGTATAGAAAGAATGAGACAAAAGGGTGGATTGTTGAGTCTACTTTTAAACAACCAGTAGTCTCAAATATTTTACATTGGTGTAGATTTTTATATATTGATACAAATTTAAGGTTATTTTTCTTAGAACATACTGCACATATGTTTCCACTCTTGTTTAAGGTGTTGTATCTATGCAGCTCATTAAAAATTGTAATATAAATTTCTAGTCCTTGAAAGTTATTATTAAAAACTATTTGGGATAATAAAGAAATTCAGGTTAGTAGTTAGTCACTTATAACAATCAAACTTGTAGTCATGTTAGGTATGTTTTCAGGGTCAAACAGAGATATACTTTAGATAGGTAGATGGTCTTCAAACACTTCAAAGACTTACAGAATATGGCATTTAAAATGTTTTGTTAACATACGGCTTTTCATGACAATGAGATATGTCTGCTCCTGGCATCACCAATTTACTTCAGAGAAGATAATGGGCATCAAAGAAACTCCAGTTTGCTTTCAATGTGGTATAATTAGCCACTGGGCAAGAAATTGCCCTTGCCTCAGCTGCTGATGTTATCCAAATTGGACAAGTAGACACAAAAGAAAGTGACTGCCTGTAAACAGATGTTTCCTGTCCTGACTGCCCAGTCCCAAATAAACACACAAAGGCTTATATGAATTATAAATGCTTGGCCAATAGCTCAGGCTTATTACTAACTAGCTCTTACATTTTAAGTTAACCCATATTCCTTATTTATGCTCTGCCACATGGCCGCACCTTTATTAGCATGGCACGTTCATCTCCTGCTCCCTCTGGGTCTGGCTGGTGACTCCTGACTTTGCCCTTCTTCTTCCCATCATTGTTAGTTTGGTTACCCGCCTATACTTCCTGCCTGGATACTGGCCAATTAATGTTTTATTAAACCAATTCAAGTAATAAATTTTTACAGTGTATAAAAGGATTATTCCACAGCATTTCCCCCTTTTTTGTCTAATTAAAAAGCATGATTTTAACTTCAACATAGTAAGATTATATACAACAAAAACAGTTATCAAGTAAGAATTACAGTTACACTATCCAGTCTATTTGTATTTGACAAAATCAGAGAAAACATTTAATTATCCATTCTATCATGGTGAGTCCAAAGTTTTATATCTAATTTGTCCTTTTATCATAAATAAGAAAAATTATAGCTATGACTATCTAGTCTTCAACTCCATCAAAAATTCCAGAAGGATGAAATGTTATGTAATAACAGGGACATCAGGCTACGTGGACAGTTACCCAAAGTTTCTCTGCAACATTGGGGTATCCATCTTTGGCCTACAGGCCTAGCATATCTGACAGATATTCCTGTGAAGAAGGGAATTTTGAAGGACTGTCCTACCTTGTCTTGGTAAAGTTCAGCAGTCACCTTTCTTGTGTTCTGCTGGTCCAGTTTGGACAATAACTGTCAGCAATGAGGCAAGGGCAGTTTCTTTGCCCACATGGCTAGGTTTTGCCATAAAGAAAGCAAACTCCACATGGAGTTTCTTCTGGAGTACATTGGTGCTTCCAGGAGCAGACATGTCTCACTGTCATGAAAAGTCTAAGTTCTTAAAACATTTTAAATGCCATATTCTGTAGGTCTTTGAAGTGTTTGAAGATTGCCTATCTATTTGAAAAATATCTCTGTATACCTAGAAAACGTAACTAACATGGCTGAAAGTTTGATTATTGTAGATGACTATTAATCTGTATTTCTTAATTATACACTATATTTTAAATGAGTCCCACAAACAAAATATCTTAAGAGTAGAAATATACACATAACAAAATTCTTTAAATTTTTATCAATAAACTAAAATCCATACCAATGTAAAATCTGTAAGATTAATAGTTGTTTTTTGGATTAAAGTAGGTTCAATAATCTACCCTTTCATTCTATCATTTCTATACCCCCCCTTTTCTTTTAGAATAAGATCCTTGAATCTAATCTCCTTTGTTTAGCTTTTTCTTGACCATTATGCATAACAACTTGCAACCAATCCCCTAAAATGTTAATAAATATCCATAACCCATTTTTGGGGGGAATGTGGGCATAGTTTTCAAGACTACTTCCTATTGATTGGGGGCACTGGTAATCTTTGGAGGACCCTAAGAAAATTCAGGATTATGGTAAAGTTCTGACTGGAGAATTCTGTGAGGCTGGATATCTCAGCCAGTAGCCTTGTAATCATTCTGGATGCAGAACTCAGAGGAAACTGCAACAGAAACATTCTGAAATGTTGGATCATTTGGGCCATCCATTCCCATCAGGGATTTTTCAAGGGTTCTTCCCCCATCAAACCTGATATTTCTTAACCCAGAATGAATCCACAACCTCTCAGTTCCCATGGAAACAAAAGCATAACCTCTCCCCCAAAGTAACATATCTTTTGACTTAAATTTTGAAGTTAAGATAATTTTAAAATATATAGGTTGATCTAATATAGCAGTTTTCATAATCCAAGGTCTCTTAGCAGCCAAAAATTTTAAAGACATAATCCAGACTCTCTGTGTATTTTTCCATCTTTATGAGGCTTATCATATTTTTATTACTCTATTCCTTTTTTAAGAACTTTCTCTACCCCTTTTCTTTTCTCTCCCAAGCCTACATATATTTTTAAACATACTGTAACCAGTTTAGAGGGTTCCCCCCCCTGAATCTGTCTTTACTGCATATCTCTATCTTTTTCTGACAACATGAGTCTTTAAACTGCTAAGCAGCATGGCTAGAAACAAAGCAGCAATTTTCAAAGCTGGCTCTGCCCCACTCCTTGGTTCCTTGAGAGGCTAGTCTTATGAAGGAGTTATGTTTACCACCAGCTCTGGGAATCATGTTTACCGGCCGAACTCTGGGAAGTTTTTGGGTCCATACTATGGTTTTTGCTGCTAACACTGAGGCAGGAAGCTGTCTCTTAAAAGAGCTGTGCCTCTGCTCATCACCAGCAAACAGAGCCTGCCAGAGAAAAGATAGTTACCAAGAAGCTGTGCTTGACTCCATTCTTGTATGTCTAGAATCCTTTTTCAAGCTTTGTCGGGTTTTATGTGGAAATTTCGGTCACACGTTGGAATGCCATATGTAAGTGGATGCATACAGTCCCAATTGCCCATTTCCAAATAAACACACAGAGGCTTATATGAATTATAAATGCTTGGCCAATAGCTCAGGCTTATTACTAACTAGCTCTTACATTTTAAGTTAACCCATATTCCTTATTTATGCTCTGCCACATGGCCACACCTTTATTACCATGGCACATTCATCTCATGCTCCCTCTGAGTCTGGCTGGAGACTCCTGACTCTGCCCTTCTCCTTCCTATCATTCTTAGTTTGGTTACCCCACCTATACTTCCTGTCTGGATACTGGCCAATCAGCGTTTTATTAAACCAATTTGAGTGACAAATCTTTACAGTGTATAAGAGGATTATTCCACAGCAATTGCCAAACTTTGCCAAGACAAGGCAGGATAGTCCTTCAAAATTCCTACTTCACAGAAAAGTCTGTCCAATATTCCAAGCCTGTAGGCCAAAGATGAATGCCCCAATGTTACAGAAGAATCTTGGGGTTACTATCCAGGCAGACAGATGTCTCTGTCATATTTTAGTTTTGGATTGGCTTGCACTGTACTTCCTGTTTACTCAGGTAATATTATATCCTTCTGTGGTTTTCAATGGGGTTAAAGACTAGGTAGTTATAGTTGCAGGTTTCCTTTGTTATTATAGAAGGCAAATTAAGTACATAGCTTTGGACTCATCAAGATAGAATAAATAATGGAGTAATTTCCCCAAATATGCCAAATACAAATGGACTAAACATTGTAAATTCAATTCTTACCTGATAGTTGTTCTTATTGTATATAGTTTTACTATGAAAGTTAAAACCTTTCATTTTTATTTAGACCAAAAGGGGGAAATGTTATGAAATAATCTTTTTGTACACTGTGAAGATGTGTCACTCATTTTGTTTCATAAAGAGCTGAATGGCCAATAACTAGACATGATTTCCAAGCACAGAGGATGCTGGGAAAAAGAAGGGCAGAGTTGTGAGGAGACACCAGGGACTCATAGCAAGCAGCATGGGGTTTACAAAGTAAAAGTAATCGAGCCACATAAAAGAGTGTAGTTTAAAAGATATGGGGATTTACAAAGTAAAGGTAATTGAGCCACATAAAAGAGTGTAGATTAAAAGATATGGGGATTTACAAAGTAAAAGTAATCGAGCCACATAAAAGAGTGTAGATTAAAAGATATGGGTTAATTTAAGTTATAAGAACTAATTAGAAACAAGCCTAAGCTATTGGCCAAGCTTTCATAATAAATAAGAAGTCTCCATGTGGTTATTTGGGAGCTGGCTGGTGGAAGAGAAAAAAAGTCCACCTACAATCCATCTCTATCATCTAGGGATGGTATGGTGATAGGAGGTGGCTGGTCATATCATTTACACAGTCAGAAAGCAGAGAGCAATGAATGTGCATGTCAAGCTAGCTTTTTTTTTAATGCAATCTGAGTCTCCATTTCATAAATTGATACTGCCCACATTTAGGGTGGGTCTACCCTCTTCCATTAATCTAATCTAGACATTTCCTCACAGATATTTCCAAAGACTTGTTTCCCAGGTGATTCTAGGTTCTCAAAGTTGATAATCAAATTAAACACTATAGCTTTCTATTAGGTCTTAGTGGAAAATGATCACTCGGCTGTGGGTTACCAAGTTAACACGCAACCTGTTGAAGTAGGTGTTGTCTGACTGATCAAGACACAAAGGTAGATGTTCACAACCACACTCCATCATCCAATGGAAGTGTTCTAGGTGTTATCAGGCCCTGAATGCACAAGTGATTTCAATAAAGAAGAAAGCAAAACATCCACAGTGTCACTCATGCAGTGCCCTTTTCTCTTACCACCCAAAGTGTGACTTCACAGGCAGTTGTTTATAATAAGCTGATGGAGGGAGAGAAGACTCAGGCCTGCATTTATATATGACTATACATTGTTTGTATGCAGGCAACAACAGAAAGTGGGTAGCTGTAGCACTTACTCTCTACCTTGGACATTCTACAATGTAGTAATATAAGAAATCTCACTAGGCATAACTGTGAGCAGTGAACTGGTGAAGCATTTTCCTTGGCAAGAGAAATGGCTAGAAGGTCAGTTATGTATCAGTTTCTGAGGTGTGGCTAGTGGTCTGACTAGGTGACCAAGGACTTGAAACATGATTAGGAAATTGGTTTAGAAGAAGAACGAGGAGGAGAAGGACAAGAAGGAGGAGGAGGAGGAGGAGGAGGAGGAGGAGGAGGAGACAATGATGATGAGAACATTTGGGGGTGGGGGAAGTATGTGGATAGACCTCTGTGAATTGGGGGAAAAACAGATATTTGTGTTTCATGTTGAATAGTCACCAAAGGATAAATGCAGTAGGAGATTTTAGTAACTCAATGCATAGGATGACCTGTCCTGTGGGTACCACCAGGCAACTTCCCTCTGTCACCCACGTCATTGTCCATGGGTTTGTGAAAAAAATGACTATGGTGACACAGATACAAGGTTCACTGTTTCAGACAAGGTCTCACTGTGTAGCCCTGGCTAGCCTGGAACTCACAATGTAGACCAAGATGGCTTCAAACTCACAGAGATTCACCTGCCTCTGCCTAGTGAGTGCTGGGATCAGAGGCATGCGCCACTATGTCCAGCCAGATACAGGTTTTGCGTGGGTTCAGCGGCATTGACTTTCAGTCACTAATTCCAGTTTCTAATTGTCCAGTCTCCCCACAGCAGAACCAACGCAGAGGTCTTCCGTAGAGGGTCATAGGTCAGCTACCTAGTGACAAGTTTGATTGCATTTGTTCACTTCAATCATGGGAAGGCTTTTATCCCAACTGAAATAGATGTAAATGTGTATAGCATAAATCCTAATTGGTCTTAATCCAGGCAGGTGGGAGAGAAACTTCCACCTACAAATGTGGATACAAACTTACCTTCAATTGCCTGCAATTCCTTTGTCAAAGTTAGCATATGGGACTTAGGGAGCACCTGTTTGCTGTCTTGATATTCCAGACATCATGCTTCTGCCAGAGAATTGTTTTGTCATTAAAATAGTCTGGCAACTGATGCATAAATCTAATTAATCTTATCAATAAAAACCAGGAGCCAGATATTGGGGTAAAAACCTGAAAGATCAGAGAAGCAGGGAAGCAGCCACCTATGACTTCCTATCTTTTCAGTTCCTCCAACCAAAAGGGGTAAGATCCTGTCTCAGACCTGCCTTATCACTTCCTGTCCCTCTCTCTACAGTCCTCCAAACCTCTATGATTAACTAGTGGCTAGCTCTGCCCTCTGACTCCAAGCAAGCTTTATTTATCAAAACACAAACAAAATATCACACATTTCCCCCTTTTTGTCTAAATAAAGAACAAAGGTTTTAGCTAACATAGAGAAACTATATACAATAACTATAATAACAATATATAAATATATACAGGCAATAATTACATTAACAATGTCTAGTCCATTATCATTTGACAAAGTCAGCAAAAACACTCCATTACCTATCCTATCTTGGTAAGTCCAAAGTATTGTACCTAATTTACTTTCTATCCTAACTTACATTACCAACCCAAAACTAGTTTTTTAGGTCTCTCAACCTTACACACTTTATACCTCTTTTGTGAGTTTCTTTTCTGAATTTGTTAACAAGGAAAACTGTAACTATAACTAAATGAATAGTCATCTATAATAGCAAACTTATAGTCATATTAGTTAGGTTTTCAAGGTCATACAGAGATATATTTCAGATAGATAGGCAATCTTCAAATGCTTCAAAGACCTACAGAATATGGCATTTAAATGTTTTAAGAACTTAGACTTTTCATGACAGTGAGACATGTCTGCTCCTGGCAGCACCAATTACTTCAAAGAGGAAGATGATGGGCAGTGAAGAAACTCCATGTGGAGTTTGTTTTCTTTATGTCAAAAGCTAGCCATGTGGGCAAAGAAACTGCCCTTGCCTCAATTGCTGACAGTTACTGTCCAAACTGGATCAGCAGGACTCAACAAAGGTGACTGCCAAACTTTGCCAAGACAAGGTAGGACAGTCCTTCAAAATTCCCTTCTTCACAGGAAAGTCTGTCAGATATACTAGGCCTGTAGGCCAGAGTTGGATGCCAAACATTAGATAGGAACTTTGAGAGACTATCCAGGCCATCTGATGTCCCTGTCATTATGTAGCATTTCACCCTTCTGGGGTCTTTGATGGAGCTGAAGACTAAATAGATATAATTATAGTTTTCCTTGGTTATAATAGAAAGTAAATAAGACACAAAGCTTTAGACTGACCAAGATAATATAATTAAGTATTTTCTCTAATTTTGCCAAATGCAAATGAATTAGTGTTACTGTAATTCTTACTTAATAACTGTTCTTGTTGTATATAGTTTTACTACATTGAAGTTAAAACCTTCCTTTTTAATTAGACAAAAAAGGGAAATGCTGTGGAATAATCCTCTTGAACACTGTGAAGATTTGTCACTCAAATTGGTTTAATAAAACACTGATTGGCCAGTCACCAGGCAGGAAGGGTAGGCAGGGTGACCAATCTAAGGATGATGGGAAGGAGAAGGGTAGATTCAGAGGGTTGCCAGCCAGATGCAGAGGGAGCAGGAGATGAACCTGCCTTGCTAATAAAGGTACTGCCGTGTAGCAGAGCATAAACAAGGAACATGGGTCAACTTAAAATGTAAGAGCTAGTTAGTTACAAGCCTGAGCTATTGGCTGAGCATTTATAATTAATATAAGTCTCTGTGGTAATTTGGGAAGCAGCTGCCTGGTATTTGGGAACAGGCAGTCGGAACAGGAAATGTCCGATTACAGGCAACTGGCCCACAATTGTTAATTCTCTGGCCTTATCCATTCCCTGCCATCCTGAAGCAGTGGTTTAACAGGGTGACACCAGCTGGGAGTAAGTGCTCTGCAGGGGTGGGACAAGACTTTCTAGGTGGCAGTGTGTGTTCTGGATCAGCATCTGGTATATAGTGCTATTTTGCCCACAACCAGGATTTCAAGATCCAGATAAAAATAAAAGTGGCATCATTTGCTGTGACTCCTAGTGACCCACTTGCAGAGCTGTGGTTCCTGTTCCCACAACTGCATCTTCTTCTGGCTTGGAGTCTTAGCTTTGATGGAGGGATGCGTCCCTTAAAAGATGTAATAATGAGCACACTGACCTGGAAGAAAAGACTGCCACCCAGTCACTTTGACCTCCTCATACCTCTGGGTCAACAGGCCAAGACTAGTTGGTCTGACTAGAGTGATTTACCCTGACACCAAAAAGAACTTGGACTATTACTCCACTGAAAGGTAAAGAGGGATATGTATGGAGCACAAGAGATCCTTGGGGCCATCTCGTAGTATTACTGTGCCTTGTGATTAAGATTGATACTCAGATCCATCAGGAAAACAAAGTTAAAGAACTGCTATTAGAAAGACCATTTAGTAAAAATCCAGGGGACACAGAGAGCAATGGAGGAAGACAGTTAAAGAACAGCAGCTATGGTCACATATATGATGGTCTGCTAAAAAAGATTGTGATTGGAGAGATGGCTCAGCAGTTAAGAGCATTGGCTGTACTCTTCCAGAGGACGTGGTTTTGATTCCCAGGAACCACATAGAGGCTTACAACATTTCTGAAACTCCAGTTCTAGGTGATCTGACACCCTCTTCTAGCCTGCAAGGGTACCTGTCAAGCATGTGGTACACAGACATGCATGCAGATAAAACACCATACACATAAAATATAAATTTAACATAAAATATAAATTTTAAAAATGTTAAAGAATTTGCCAGGTGTGATGGCACATACCTTGAATCCCAGCACTTGGAGGCAGAGGAAGGTAGATCTCTGTGAGTTCAAGGCCATCCTGGTCTACATAGTGAGTTCTAGGACAGCCTGGGCTATGTAGAGAAACCCTGTCTCAAAAAAACCAACCCCCTCCCCACAAAAAAAGACTATCATTTTCATAAACATTTCCCCCCCTGTTTTTCTAGGAATACTTTTGTGTGTGTAAACACATGTATTAAATATCTTTCCTTTCCTCTCTCACAAGACGTTAATAGTTTTCTCTCACTCTTAAAGTATTGTTCACTTTACTCCATAAAATTTAAGTTACATGATATCAGGCAAACCATAAACATCATATAGGTACTTTACTTCCTCTTCTGGGGAAGGAATGATCATGCTGGGAACAGGGTTGACAGATGGTGATGTTTAAGCTGTGAGGGAGTTCCCCAAAAACAGAAGGTATAAGTCGAATTAATTAGATGTACTTCAAGACAGGAAAGCAAGTGTCTGCACTGAGGCATTGGCAGTAGGCACGTCAGTGTTTCAAAATCAAGGTGCCCTGGTTGTGGGTTTCATAGGGTGGGACACCTGTATGGGTTCCTTGTGGTGATATATTGTGTACCCAAATAAAGTTTGTCTGAATATCAGAGGACAGAACAAGCCACTAGATTAAACACAGATGCCAGGCAGTGGTGGCACACACCTTTAATCTCAGTACTTGGGAATTACATGACTTTAATTCCAGCACTTGAGATCTCATGCCTTTGCTTGGGAAGCACACAGGCCTCTAATCCCAGGACTAAGAAGGAAGTGATATGGCTGGGCAGAGAAGGGTATATAAGGCGTGAGAAGACAGGAACTAGAGCTTTTTCAGCTGAGGAACCCTTTTTGGCTGAAGCTTTTCGGCTGAGAACACAGAGGCATTTAAGTCAGAGGATTCATGGAGCTGTTGGGGTGAGACTTGGCAGTGGCTTGTTCCTTTGTCTCTCTGATCTTTCAGCATTTACCCCAATATCTGGCTCTGGGGTTTTTATTATAAGACCAATTTAAGATTCGAGCAACAGTTTGTTTCTTTTGGGGCCTGGCTATCTGCGCCAAGCAGGTATAGCTCTCCAAGGAGTCAAACTTTTGAGACTCTGAGCATGCTCAGTAAAGAATAGCATTCTCTACAATCTCAGGATGCCCTAAGGCAGATTTCAGATAAGAGTTTTTTAAGGTTAACTGTGGTGGTATTGTGTTCCCCAAAATATTGTGTACCTTAATAAACTTATCTGGGGTCAGAGACGGAATAGCCACAATACGAAACAGAGGTTAGGCAGTGGTAGCATACGCCTTTAATCCTAGCATTCCAGAGACAGAAATCTCTCTGGATCTCTGTGAGTTCAAGGCCACATTGGAAACGGCCAGGCACACCTTTAATCCCAGAAAGTCAGCCTTTAATCCCAGGGAGTGGTGGTAGAAAGCGGAGAGATATATAAAGGCGTGAGGACCAGAAACTCGAGGCATTTGGCCTGAGCAGGCATTTGGCCTGGAGAAGCCTTTGGCCTGGAGAAACATGTGGCTGGTTAAGCTTTCAGGCTTCTAGCAGCAGTTCAGCTGAGACCCATTCTGGATGAGGGCTCGGGGCATCCAGTCTGAGGAAACAAGACCAGCTGAGGATCCGGTGAGGTGAGATAGCTGTGGCTTATTCTGTCTCTCTGACCTTCCAGTGTTCACCCCAATACTTGGCTCCGGGTTTGATTTTATAAATAAGAACTTTTAAGATTCATGCTACAGTTAACTATTTTGGTTCTGAGCTCAGAAGCATCAGAGACCATGATCTGAGGCAGAAGCATTCTTATTGTGAAGAGCTGAGCATGGCCGTCTGTCCCAGAATGGCGTCTACAAGGGTTAGCACGTTTTCAATTGTATGTAGACTAGTTCTTTCATGCCAGGTGGATTGTGATCTTGTGATTTTCTTTATTACAAGATAAAGTATGTTTTATGGAGATGTTATATGAGCCAAGCTGACAAGGATGGAACTGGCATGGTTAAGTTTATCTCACTCTGTACGCCAGGCTGGCCTGGAACTCAGTTATGTGTCCCGCCTTGGCCTTCATCTCCCGGCAGTCTTCCTGCTTCAGTCTGTCCAGTGTAGGACTTACACAGGACGGCTTTTCTAAAATAGGTGGCGAGGCGGGACTGAGCACAATTGCAGATTTAGGCCTCACTTCATCACTTGTGGAAATAGCAGAACATAAGACCAGTGTTAGCGTTACCAGGTACTGACTCAGTCCGCAAAAGCTGAAGAATCCTGCCCTGGCGTGGGATAGGGGAGGGGAAAGCTTCTGCCTGTCTAGAAGTTAGCTTACAGGTTTAATTAAATTAACCTATCGACTGGTGGTTTTCCTCTCACGTTTGAGTTGGATCAGATGCTCTTTATCATAGGAATTTGTGTGTTCGCACCATGGAAAATATTTACCATTTCTTGTTTTCTTGGAAGGAAAAATGCATTTTCAAACATGTTTGAACCGGAAAGGGAAGAAAACATGCTCCAGGTGAGGCTCGAACTCACAACCTCGGCATCACCCGCACATATACTGTTGTATAAGTACCGCGCGCTAACCGATTGCGCCACTGGAGCATGCTTTCTCTGTGATGGCTGTGCACACTCTACAGAGGGACGCGCGGGAGCGCGCGTGGCGCGTTGAGCATCCTTTGCTTGGGGTGAGTCCAAGAATCTGGAAGTGCCCACGAGACCTTTCCCGGGTTCACCTGGAACCAGCATCCCCTCGAAGGGTTTTCGTGGAAGGCACAAGCTAATGGACAGACACACAGCATTCCTGCGCACCTGCAGGCGCTGGATGCTGCTTGCTAGATCTGGGACAAGTCGAAGAGCCCGCCTGCCTCCGCAGTCTGTGGAAATTGCCGAGGTCGCTTCCCTGATCCCCGAATTTCCCCCAAACCTCCATCATCTTGCCTGAAAAGCCAGTTCTGTGTTGCAGAGCCCGCTGGTCTGGCGCTCTTTAAAGAAACCTGAGGATCACCATTCCTCTTTTGTGCAGCGCGCACGGAGGAGGGAGTTGTGTGCACACCAGCAGTTTCTCCTGCCTAACCTTCTTTAGAGGATCATCAACAGAGTGTGTGCCTCTGTGACACACGCCGGCTTTCTTTTATTTCTGGGGGCCCTAACTGTAGATGTTAAATTTACTAGTTGGGTGTAGTAGCTCATGCTTGTAAATTGCGACGAAATCGAGGACCAGTAGGGAAGTGAGGGCGAATTTATTTGCTCGTGCTGTCCAGATACTCATACACCTGCCATAACAGCTCTTTTTTTTTTTTTTTTTTTTTTCCTTTCATGATTCTTTTCACACATCGGAATTGCTAGGGAAAGGAATGGCCTGCCTACTCCTGACCCCTAACACCTGAAAAGCGGGACCAAGAGAAATAGAGCTGTGAGCAAATTTCTTCATGCAGACACAATGAAGGAAACAAAAAGGAGCCACTTCCACAGCTGATGCTCATTGCATTGCTGTTTAGGCAACCTTATGTGTGTTGGGTTTTTTTTTTATTTACTTTAATTATTGTTGCTGTTACTTTAGTTTTTGAAACAGGATTCTATGGAACCCAGGCTAGCCTCCAGCTTACTGGCTTCCTGTCTCTGATGGGGGTGTGGGAGATGGACAGAGGCCCTTTTGTATTACATAGTGTAGAAGGAAGTCTGCACCTGCATTTTACTAATAGCGTATGCACACTGCTCCTGGCTTGTTCTGAGTTCACTCTCCAGCCCAAGGGTCACCTGGAGGAGTGAGTGTTGCTAATAACAGACACTAACTAGACTCAGACTCTGAGAAGTGTCTGAGCCCAGGCATCCAGAGAATGGGAGAAGTATCAAAGAATTATAACAACAATGACTCGGGCATCCCAAGTCTCAACACTGTGGCTGACCACCTGAATGAACAGAGGGGCATATTTTACCTAAAGTAAGAATAATCAAGAACGAAGCTAGAGAGATGGCTCTTGCCATGAGTTCAGTCCTTGGGAACCACAGGGGGGGAGGAAAGAACCAACTCCCAGGGCTGTCTTCTCACCTCCACATGTGTGTCATGGCACACACAAGTAAGTAAATAAATGCCAAAATTATTTTTTAGGGACTGGGAAGATGGTTCCGTGGTTAAGAGCACTGGCTGCTCTTCTAGAGGACCCAGGTTCAATCCACAGCACCCCCCATGACAGCTCACAACCAACTCTAACTGTCGTCCTGTGGGACTTGATGCCTTCTGGTGTGCAGCTGTCCATGCAGACAAAGCACCCATCCACATGAGATACATAAATAAATCTTGTTTACAAAATAAACAACTTCTTTGGTTTTTTGAGACAGGATTTCTCTGTGTAGCCCTGGCCCCATCCTGAACTCAGAGATCCACCTACCTCTGCCTCCTAAGTGCTGGGATTAAAAGCATGTGCCACCACTGCCCGGCTCAAAAGATAGATAACCTTTAACACGATAGCATTTTTTAATTTCTTTATAATAAAATTGTCCTTTCCCCATGTACTAAATATTTTTAGTGACAGAGGCCAGGCTTGTGAGAAACCAGGATTCTATAGATTTTATAAGGGTACTCAAATCTTATTTTTTACTTCATAATCAGAAGGGGAGTGGGACTCCAACAGGGTCATTTTATAATACTGCCCATCATCAACTTCCCACTTTCAAAAACTGAATGTTGTTTAGTGTGTTTGCAACAACTGTACTTTGAGCTACCTTAAAGACTCATTTAATACAGAAACATGGGTTTTTAAGGTAATATATTATAACATATATAATAATACGTGTGTATATTTCGGATTGAACCTAGGGTCCCACACACATGTTAAGTAAGCACTCTACCACTGAATTACATCTCCAGCCTTTTTCTAGCCCCCTCTCCCTGCTTTTTGAGCCAGGATCTCACTCTGGCCCTGGCTGGATGGAACCTTGATATGTAGATCAGGATAGCCTCAAACTCACATTGATCCTCTTGCCTCTGTCTCTCTAGTGTTGAAATTTTATGCCTGGCTGTCCCCTCCCTCCCCCCTTTTTGAAAATTTTGTTGTTGTTTTTTGTTTGCTTGCTTGTTTGAGATGATCTTACTGTGTAGCTCCAGAAGCTTGGAGTCTCTTTGTACACTGGCTGTCCTTGAACTCAGAGATCCATCACCATGCCTGGCAAAATGTGTAGCCCAGGCTGGTCCCAAACTTGTAAGCCTCCTGCTTCCTCCATCTCTTCTGCATATCCTATTGGTGTGTGGTACTGTTGTCAGATGATATACCATGACTAAGGCATCTTATAAAAGAAAATATTTAATTTGGGGATCATGATTGTAGAGCATTAGTCCATGACCATCCTGGTGGGGACCATGGCAGCAAGCAGGCAGGCATGGTGCTAGAACAGTAGCTGAGGGTTTACATCTAATTCACAAGCATGAGAGAGAGAGGAGAGAGTGAGAATGCTAACTGGGAAGGACATGGGCTTTTGAAACCTCAAAGCCCATCCCCACTGGCATACCTCCTCCAATTAGGCCACACTTCCTAATCCTTCCTAAACAATTCTACCAACTGGTGATCAGGTATTCAAATATATGAGCCAATGGGGGCCATTTTCATTCAAACCACCACAGAAACTGTAAGCGCCACACCACCACCACCTTTTAACTTTTAGTTTTTCATTGTGCTTCAGAAGGCTTCGTGAGGCACCTACATTCTAGGACCTTTCCCGTGCAGCTACTTAATTACGCATAAAAAGGGAAGGATAGAATGTGATTATTGTCAAAAAGGGAGAACAAGTCCCTAATAAATTAGCTTATAAAAATTTCAAACTTGCTTTTCCACTTTATCACTATTGGTCAAAAATGGGAGGGGGTAACACATTAAAAATTATCGGTATGCTAGTATAGGGCATTAAAAAGAATATCCAGTAGTAGAAACGCTGGAAGATACACCAATTTAAAAAATTTATACTTTATTTTAAATATAAAATATATATAAATATATAAAAAATATAAAATAAAATATAAAAAATATACTTTACTTTTGCCTTTTATGTATACTTGTTTATTTGTTTGTTTGTTTGAAGGGGACATGTGTGAAGATCAGAGACAACTTGTTAGTCCTTTCTTCTAACATACTGGTCCTGGGAATGGAATTTAGGTCCCTAGACGCCTTTACCCTCTAAGCCATCTTGTTGGCCCAAATTCCTTCTCTTTAAACATAGAGCATGACTGGATGTTTTTGTATCTCCTGAGTTAGATCCCCTCTCCATTTGGAAAGAGCTTATGAGAGCATTATGTTTCCAAGTCACGTCCCAGAATAGGGGAACTGTCCACCATTAGAAATGTGTGATATGCTGAAGTTTCTCCTAATTGATATTTCATAGTCTTTATCTGGTCCTTGTCTTCACCTTTGGTTTGTTGGTTTGTTTTTTTTGTTGTCCAAAGAGGGGTCATATGGCCCAGACTAGTCTCAAACTTCTGATCCTCCTACCTCCTTGTCCCTACACTATGAAATCATAAATGCAGAGGCCCTGAGGCCTCTCTGGTCAAGAAAGTAAGGTTCAGAGGTAGATTTGGGTCACCCATCACTGTCTTAGTGGGAACCAGGCTACATTGTCCAAGAACCCATCGAGAAACTTATTGGAAGTCTTCTTTATAGAGTTAAAAAGGTTAAGAGGGATTCCTGGTACCAGTCTTCCATGAATACTAAGGACAGATTTATAATCCCTGTGAGGAAAATTTCAGGGATCGCTACAGTGGCAGATGTCTGGGAGATATGTGACCCAGAGGTTCATGAGGTATTGACTGTGTTGAGCCCCAAGAACCAAGTGAAAGACTATTGGGTGGCAGCTTACTTCGGTTCTTGGGATGTATTCACTGCGCGTGGATAATAGCTCTGTTTAGCTATCCCAAATCCATTTGGTTATTTTTATTTTATGTGTATGAGTATTTCGCCTGCATGTATGTACGTGTATCACATGTATGCTTGATGCCTGCACAGGCCAGAAGAGGGTGTTGGAGTCCCCTGGGTCTGGAGTTCCTGATGACTGTGAGCTGTCAGGTGGGGGCTAGAAACCAAACTCAGGTCCTCTGCAAGAGCAGCCAGTGCTCGGAACCAGAGCCATCTCTTCAGCCCCTCCCAAACATTTTTAAAACTCATTTTTATTTATGTGTGTGTGAGTATGTGTTTATGTCATGTGTGTGCAAGAACCTGAAGAGGTCACAGGAGAACACCAGATCCTTGGAGCTCGAGTTACAGGCATTTGTGAGCCACCTGACATGAATGCCAGAAACTGAACCTGGGTCTCTGCAAGAGCAGCAGGTGCTCTTAATTGCCGACCCAACTCTCCAACCTCACCCCAAGTAATTTTAATTAATTCAGAGGCTTTCATTTGTATAGAAAATACTGTATCAACTTCAACAACTGTAGAGAGCATTACAGCATCCTGTTACAATTGTACTATCAGTACAAAACAAAACCAAAGAACATGTCCATACTTATAATCACTGCAGAAGCAGGGGGTCTTAACTTCAAGTCCAGCCTTAGATGACACATTCTAGGGATCTTGATCAAGCTCATTTTCTCTGCCAACTGAAGAATTAAAAGGTAGGGTATAGCTTGAGTGCAACAGGTAGCAGGCAGAGAAATCTCAAACACTGCAAACAGCAATTGACAGAACCAGCAGCTGAAGAAAGGCATTTACCGGGAGTGAGGAAACACACACACACACACACACACACACACACACACACAGACACAGAGAGAGAGAGACAGAGGCAGAGGCAGAGACAGAGAGAGACACACACACACACATGCACACGCACAGAGAGAGACACAGAGAGAGACATACACACAAACACACACACATGCACAGAGAGACAGAGAGACAGACAGACAGACACACACACACAGAGGCAGAGACAGACAGACAGACACACACACACACACACATGCACAGAGAGAGAGAGACAGAGACAGACAGACAGACAGACAGACACACACACACACACACACACAGAGAGAAAGGGGAGAGGGAGAGAGCCTCTACAAAGCGGGGCAAGGGGGGCAGAACACTAGGAAAGCTAAAAATTCCAGTCTCTTCTCCAGCACTGGAGTTTTAAAGTCAGTAGTTTCCCTCCCCTAATTTAGAGTTGGTCAGTTTGAAAAAAGATTGGAAGGTTGTTTGGCAGACAACTGTTGTGTAACCTGTCCTGATCAGGCCTCGAACTTGTTGAGCCAGTCCAGCAGGGGCCTGCTGGCGGAGACAAGCCTTTAAGGCCTTTGTTTGAAGCTGCCAGGCTTCTGTGCCGGTTAGGTCTGGAGCGTGAGAAACAAGCTGGCCATTTTGGAAGTTCTCCACCTTTGTTACCTAACCATGTCCCTTCTCCCTATCTGCCTACCTACCAGAGAGTCTAACTCCTAGTCTCTTGTAAGGATATCATGCTAAAAAAAATAAAACTGACGAAGAATATAGTTGTATAAACTGATGGTATGACTGCTCCATGGTGTGGTTAAAGGGAATGTTTTTATTGTAGATAAGAGAGAGAGAACAGCCAGAGGCATCTGGAAGAGTCCAGAGCAGAGAAAGTAAGAAGTGGACTGGACACAGCCAGCAGACTGGACATGGCCAGGGCGATCTGTGAGAGAGGGAAGAATAGCAGGGGACAGAGAAGAGACAACAGTGAGAGAAGCAAGAACAGAGCAGAGAGAGAGAGGAGAGAGAGAGAGAGAGAGAGAGAGAGAGAGAGAGAGAGAGAGAGAGAGAATAGACAAATCAAGAACAGTAGGGTTATGAGAAGAGCAGCCGGGGTTCCAGGAAGGTCTGTGAGCTGGAGGGAGTTTAGGGTAGAAGAGGGTTTGAAGGGAGGGGATACTACCAGGGACTTTAAAATGTGTAACAGGTACTTGTGATAATAAAGGAGTCTGGCACCATAGGTGGCCATAAACCCCTTCTGCCAGAGGTAAGGAAAATGTCTCCTTTTGGCAGAGGGGAACCGGCTTCACAAGTTCTTGAGGAATATCGGCTTTTATCTAACCAATAGAAATCCTCCTATAGTCCAGGCTGAGCTCATTTCTGTTCATTTGGACTGTCTTTTGGGGTTGGGGGAATTGGAGTTTCCTTTGGACCTGACTATGGTGATATTTTCTTTTGTACTGAAATGTTATTTGTATGTTAATAAATAAAATTGCCTGGGGGTCAGAGCTATTAGCAAGCCATAGGAAAGCAGGGCGGTGGTGGCACACGCTTGTAGTCCCAGCACTTGGTAGGTAGAGTTAGGTAAGTCTCTGTGTGTTCAGGGATACAGCCAGCATTGGATACACATACCTTTAATCTCAATACCAACCATAGAATACCTGGAGGTCTATACAGACAGGCCGTGATGAGGCGGTTAAGTGGTTGGTTTCTGCCAATGAGAAGGCAGAACAGAAACTCTATATAAGGACTTTAACACAGGAGGTGCTGGTGGTTTGGAGAGGTAGGACCACCGCAGGAGGAAGGGTAAGGTTTTAGCTCTTAGCTCTGACCTCTTGGCTTTCTTCCTTGCATTGGTTCTGTGTTTTTTATTTAATAAAAACGGTTGGTTACATCTACACCTGACAACAGTTAAATTAGTAAAAGTAAATCATGGTCACTAGGTCTAGACCAGGCTCCAAGTCAAGTCTGAAAACTCCCGTAGAATAGCTCTTCTCCTAGATTAGGAATTGGGACACATCAAGAAAGCAAGAAGGAATCAAGATCCGATGACAACACACATCTGAGTCACAGTCGGCTGGGAAACAAAGTTCAGGCCTCTCTAGAAAGAGGAAAAGCAGAGCTGCAGGCTCACCTGAGATAACTGAGCTGGCTGTTGATGGAATCTCGGAAGCAGCTAGTTGTTCCTCTGTGTTTGAGGTTCAGGAGCCTCTTATAAGAATAACTAGGGAAAGACAGATCCTCACTGCACCCACCCTTCACTACAGTATTAGGGAAAGGCAGAAAATAACCCCTCACCATGAATCTGTTGATGAAGCCATTGTCTCTGAAGCAGAATCACATGCTTTGGGGATTTCTGGGCTAGTACCTCCAGAAATAAGAGGCAGAAGAAATAAGGCTCAATCGTAAAGAGATTCAAGCCACAAATCACACGCAGAAGCTCTATGTGATGCTGCGTTGCATGCTCAGACATGTAATCGTCTGGGAGTGCATCTAGGAAAATAGCCAGGAACATACAGAAGAAAGACACTAAGATTTGTGGTGATATATTGTGTATCAAATAAAGCTTGCCTGAGGATCAGAGGACAGAGCCAGCCACTAGATTAAACATAGATGCCAGGCAGTGGTGGCACACACCTTTAATCCTAGCACTAGTGTGGGAGCCCATTTTCAGGTTTCCTAAGTGGCTGTACCCAGCAGGTCTGCATAGAGAGTATGATGGACCATGGGCCTGAGTGCAGGTGTCTGAGATGGTCTGCACTTGGCTGTGCTGGGGGGAGGTCTTTTGCTCCACCCCTTGGCATTTCTATAAATACCCTAGGGCCCAATGGAATAGGTTCCAGGCCCTCTCAAGGCTATCCAGTATTTTCTATCTGTTTCTCCCTCCTCTAATCCTTCTATCTAATATTTCCTGCTGTTCCTACTCAAGAGCACCCTGGGGAAATGTGGGGGTGGTGGGTAGCCCCCCCCACACACACACACACTAGAGAGGCAGAGATCTGTCTGGATCTCCGTGAGTTCAAAGTCACCCTGGACTACATGAGATTTGTTCAGTCCAGGAGAGAAACAGAGCCAGGCAGTGGTGCCACACATCTTAAATCCCAGTACTTAGGAGTCACACACCTTTAATCCCAGGATTTGAGATCTCATGCCTTTGCTACCAGTATTGGGTAAGCACACTCGCCATTAATCCCAGCACTAGGAAGGAAATAAAATGGCTGGGTGAAGAAAGGCAGAAAAGGCATGAGGAGACAGGAACTAGAGCTTCTTGGCTGAGGACTCAGAGGCTTTCAGTCAGAGGATTCATGGAGATAGGATCTCACCTTCCATTCGGCCTGAGGATTCAGTAGTGGTGAGAAGTTTCTCTAGTGGCTTGTTCCTTTGTCTCTCTGATCTTTCAGCATTTACCCCAATACCTGACTCTGGGTTTTTATTATAAGGCCATTTAGAATTCATGCAATAAAGATTGTAGCAGGAAATAAAAAGCAAATCATGGCAGATCTGTGAATTCAGAAGGCTCAGTTACTAGTCAGACCTCTTAGTAACCAAGAAGACTACTTTCTTAGATAAATATAACAAATTTCTGTAATAATGACACTTAAGATGTTGATGATTCCATCCATAGAAATTCAGGAAAAAAATACTAATAGTACAAAACCACCACCATTTGCATGTAGGAGAGGAAAAATGGCCAATGTTGCATCTCCCACAGAAACTAGAAAAGAGAACTGGAAGTGTCTGGATGGAGAGGACTTTGAAATAACAGAAGAAAAAGAAATTAATGAGAAAGGTTCTCAACTGAACAGAAGTTCAGGACACTAGCCTTTAGAAGTCAGCTTTTCAGACACATTCGAACCACTCAAAATTACAAAGCCACATCACAACCTTCAAGTCCAAATTGTGAAGCTCTAACGAAGCCATTAGTTCACATGTTTGTAGCTGTAAAAATGGAGAGAGGCAGTATAGAAACAAGTGATGTGACATTTCAGCCATTGTGGTAACAGTAAAAATGAACCCACAAGTAGGTGTGTGTGAAGACAAGAACGGGGAAAGTGCTATCGTTCTTGAATGTGATTCCGAACTATGCAAGTCTGAACTCAACACATCTCAGGACACAGGTGTTTCTGTTTTATTTGTTCTTGGCAGTGATGAAAGCCAACACCCCGAGAACAGTGAGAATGAAGGGAAAACACTGTGTGGCCAGAAGGAGCCGTCGAGTGGAGATCTGGAAACGGTAATATGTGACGGTAAGTACAGGGGGTGACAATGCACTGTTTGCTGTTGACAGAAGCTTTTTGGTTTTTTAAAGGATCTCGGAAGGACTCCCAGGAATGTTTCCTGTATTCCTATTCCTAGGATCACATCTGTGCCCTGATAAAGGAATCCAGCATGAATGCAAACAACCAGGACTGTTCTTAGCTTTTTCTTTGTTTGTTTTTGTTTTGTTTGAGACAGAGTTTCTCTATGTAACAGCACTGGCTGTCCTAGAACTCTCTTTGTAGACCAGGCTGGTCTCGAACTCACAGAGATCCACCTGCCTCTGTGCCCAAGTGCTGGGATTAAAGGCGTGCAACAACACCACTCAGTTGTTCTTTTAAGAACCAATTTTTCAAAAACTTGAGATAATTTTATATGACCCACATCTGTAATCTGTAGCATGAATTGTTAGAAGGTCTTATTAATAAAAACAAACCCAGAGCCAGGTATTGGGGTGAACGCTGAAAGATCAGAGAAACAGAGCCAGACACAGCTAACCTCACCTCGCCAATTCCTCAGCTGATCCTGTTTCCTCAAACTGGAAGCCTCTGTGTCCTCATCCGAATGGATCTCAGCTGAACTGCTGCTCAAAGCCTAAAAGCTTAACCAGCTCTAGTTCCTGGTCCTCACACCTTATATACCTTTCTGCTTCCTGCCATCACTTCCTGGGATTAAAGGCGTGTGTCACCATGCCTGGCTGTTTCCAGTGTGGTTTTGAAACAGAAGGCTAACCTGGTCTACAGAGCCAGTCCCAGGACAACCAGGGCTACACAGAGAAACCTTGTCTTGAAAAACAAAACAAAAAGAAGAGGAGGGAGAAGAAGAAGGAGGAGAAGGAGGAGGAGAAATCACACTTACAGAAGATAATGGATAATGTGTCATGAGAGCAGACGTGAGAGGGACTCCTCTGGAGGAGGAAGGCAAGTCAGAGGAAGGGACAAGTAGGAGGGAACAAAATAAAACAACATGGTGTGTGTGTGTGTGTGTGTGTGTGTGTGTGTGTGTGTGTG
>CABHPH010144050.1:5818-53515 GCA_902168325.1 Peromyscus nudipes | reverse complement strand
GATGGACCTTGAAAGCACACTGAGTGAAGTTATCCAAAGAGGCCACGCTTATGATTTGTTTTTGTGAAATGTCCAGAATAAGTAAATCTGTAGAAAGTCAGTAGACTAATACTTGGGGGGTGCAGAGGAAGGAGGAATCTGTGGCTGCTGCTGGCACAGTAAGGGGACACTCTAGGATTAGATTGTGAGTGTCATACAGCTTTGTGCATGGAGAATACTGGACACTTGACATGTTTACATGTTATTTTGAATTATATGCATGTGCATCTGTGCCGGGTTATGTGCATGTGAGCCAGGTGCCTACAGAGGCTGGAAGGGTGTGTCCGATCTCCTGGAACTGGAGTTCTGGGCAGGGGTGAGCTGTTCAGTGTGGGTGCTGGGAACTGAATTTAGGTTCTCTGCAAGAGCAATATATACTCTTAACTGTTGAGCCATCCTGCCAGCCCTTGGACTCTGAAATTTTAGAAATAAACCTTAACTATACTAAATAGAGGATGCATATTTACTTAGTGTTTTGGAGCTTTTTGAAGCAGACTAGGAAAAATGAAGTCAGAAACACGTTATTTTAAGATCTAATAACATCATAATCTCAAGTGTCTTCTTAATTTAGATATATACAGTTTGAAATTTGAGATTCTGAAGTAAAGATGAACAGGTCTGTCTGCATCAGATGGCTGTTAGAAGCCCATGTTATAGGAGACTATGAGCCAACTTACTAAATATTTAATACCTGAGTGTAACCTCTAACTATAATTTGACAAAACAACAATAGAATATTCCTTCCTACTCCCTTTTACTCAAGTAGAAAAAACAGGCCAACGCTTATCAGTGACTTTTCAGCATGACATAATCACTAGTTTCAGTAATATGAGGGATAATTTAGGAATTCCTTCACTGTTCTGGGCCTTGGGTTTTTCTTTCCACACTTGGCTTGCTGGCAGCCGCCTGGCTCATTGTCAGGAGTCCTCTGCACTGCGAGCTGTAGTCTTGTGTTTCCCTAGCTACAGGGATCTTTGCTCTTGGGAAGCTGGCTGCCCAGCCTAGGGAATCAGCCACTGAATGTATGATGAGATGGAGTGGGCACAAACCCAAAATGGACAAAGACTTGGAAGAGGCTGGGTCTCTCCTTAGCCTAATGCTGCCACCTAGTGGGAAAATAGTGCAAAAGCACACCACACTGTATGGCCCATGACATCTGCACACCCATGTAGACCTTTCAGGGACACTCATTCATTTGTACCATTAAATGAACTTAATGTGTATAACTCTGACAGCTTGTGGTCATTGAGAGTTGTCGGGTGATTTAAAAAATGTGGCACCATGACTTTGGGGCAAAGATGAGAAGTCTGTATAGACAATGTGCCACACAGATTTCTACATATGTCATGCGAAGTCCCCAAAGTAGGAATAGCAAATGCAGAGATGCGTGAGACAGACTTGCTTGGCATGTTAAAGGAGAGAGGGATTGCCCTGGCAGGAGAGGCTTGAGCAATGTGGAAAATGAAGTCACAGTGGGTGGGGACGGGACAGACAGATTAGGACCGTCTTAGACCTATGTATTTACTTAAGATTGTATTCTAAGCTGTGACTGCAGAACATAGCAAGGTCAGGGAGGAAGCATTTGCAGTGCCAATAAAAACGATGCTGGATGGATCTTGGCGCACAGTGGCTGACGGGGGGCAAAGCAGTTTCGAGAGGTTGAGCAAACAGTATGCGGAGGGTAGTTTGGGTGGCCCAAGGTGTAAGGCCTGGAAGAATAGAACTGTCGCTGGCTGAGATGGGTAGGACTGAATGGAATGAGTTGGACTGAATGGAATGGGTTTTGGAGGACGTGGAGGAGTTTAGTTTGCATGACTGGTCTGGGATCATGTTCGCGGCTGCTTGGTCATCATGCAAGTCTGGATGTGGGGGGAGAAGGACACTTGGGGACCTGCCACATTTGTGTTTGTTACAAATTATGTGGTTAGTTCAGATCCACAAGGAATGAGGGTAAAGGAAGAGCCCAGCATCAGTCTGGATCTCTCATTTTCTTGGTGAAATAGAAGAAACATCTAAGAGTGAAGATGCTGGGTTCCCCTGTGGGAGGCTGGAGGGGAGTGCAGAGTAATTCCACTCGGGACTACCCAAGCCCTAGGGGACTTCCATGAAGTCATAACCACAGTGCTCAGAACGTCTCAGCTTAGCATTAGGATTCCAAAGATCAGAATCCTGGGAAGAAACGAGAATGAGAGGCATTTTTGCCTCACCCTGGGGAGGGCCCCGCTGAAGTGTTCTGGGGGGTGTTGTCTGGAAAGTGTTCACACTGATGGGGCAGTGATTCTTTGGAGATGAGGCCTGGCGATTAGTGTTGTGGAGCATCTTAATGGGGAATATGCACACCCCAATGTAATTTTATACCAGCAGCAGGTTATAGTCTCTAATGTGTGTGTGTGTGAGACTGCTTGTCTGTATTTATACCACATGGATGCAGAGGCCTGTGGAGGCCAGAAGAGGGTGTCAGATCCCTCAGAACTGGTCTTGAGGTGATTGTGAGCTCACTAGTGTGGTTGTAAGCACTAAGTGCTCTTACCATGGGGCCATCTTTCCAGCCCATAGTGTTTCATTTTGTTGAGACAAGATCTACCATGTAGCCCTGGCTAGCCATAAATTCCAACATCCTCCTGCCTCTGCCTCCTGAGTGCTGGGATTGAAGGTATCTGCACCACACTGGCTGGTAGCAGGTTCCATAATAAATTCCCTGCTGCCCTGGGATGTTGCTCTAACCTTAAATGAGCTAATGTGTAGAAAGGACCTGGGTGTGTTACATCTTCAGAGTGAGCTGTTGGCTGCCACTGCATCACTGAGCCAGACTGCGCTCTGTCTCAACTGCATTTGGAATTTCAGATGTCATGAGTCTTGATGGCAAGTGTCTTTTCCCATTGGGCCATCCCAATGGACCCTCTCCAGCGTTTGAGGAAAGCCCTGCAATACAAGCTTGGGGAGAGTGAAGTGGACGTTTCATTCTAGGTAAAGCCCAGGGCCTCAAGGTGAAGGGTGTGGTGAAGGAACGGAAGTATGGATGCTGGGGACAGACAACAGAAAGCTGCTTCATGTGCTTTGTGGCTATTTTTTATTTTTCTTACTCATTTTCAGTTGAGAGCTTTCCCCAGAATACTGAGCTTTGCTTCCAAAACCTCAGCTGCTACTATTCACCATTCCCCAGTCCTTACAAAGCTAGCCATCTTTGATGTACTACATCAGAACTGTCCTCCTCACACTGCTGTGTAAGGCACAGTGCCCTTTTTCATTTCCCATTCTTAACAATGTTTTTCTGTGCAGCTCTGACATTCATGTGCATCTCTTCCATCTCAGTTGGTTCTGTGGATGCTACAGGACCATCTGAATGAAAACACCCAGTGTCTACCTGGTTTGGGAGAATAAAGATGATGGGGGGCGGGGATAGTTCAGGCTCGTGCTTTACGAAAAGGATGAAACATGGATTACCATGCAGCATGGAGGCAGGGAGGGAGGGGGTGCAGCAGAGTACTGCCCACTGAGAGGCGTTTGCACCTGGCCCTGCATCTTTGGGAAGATCTTATCGAATGGGTTGATGGTTAGAAAGAAGATTCACCTGAAGGGTTAGCTGTGTTAGTGGCTAAGGTCCAGCAGCCAGCAAGTGTCTTTGGAGAAAGGTGCTGGGAGAGATGCTGAGGCTCAGAGGGAGGCATCCAGGGACGAGTTGGTGCTTTGGCAGCTGTCAGCCTGCTTAGACCAGGCTGGTTTCATCTGTGTTCCTTCCGCCACACCATGATTTCCAAGCCAAGGCTAATCAGTGTTTGACTTTGTGAATTATCCCCTAGACCGAGGTTGTAAGAGTGAGTACCAACAGAGGAGCTCGGGGTTTCAGTATTCATTCAGGATCAAACCCAAGGCTACTGCTGTGCCCACTGAGCGACCTATGAGCTCCCAGGCCTTTTCTCGACAGGATGGTAGAGGGAGAAGCCTGTCCCTGCGAAGCAGGCTCTTCTAAGGTTGTAAAAATGACAGCTGACTCAAAGACCCTGCCTGTGCGAAATCTCCAGCGTGTTAGAAAGCTGTCCACTCGCCATCAGCTGTTCTCATGTTGTGAATCTGGGTTGTCTAACTGCCTCAGCAAGCATCTCACCCTTTATATGTAGAGAGAGGTCACAGGTTATGCTATACAATCTCACTGGACCGAGTACGACGGCCTGTTATGGGAAACACCTTAGGCCCATTCTGGACCAGAGTCTCTGGAAGGGAGCCTAGAAATCTGATTATTTGGGGCATCAAATTTACTCGCATTTTCCCTGACATCACTCAGCCAGTTCTTCCCCGTTGCTAGGCAGACTTGCGGATTCCTCGTACAGGTGCGTTTTTTAGCCCAAGTCCTTCATCTGAACATGGCACTTGGTGTTGCTCTTCTGACTCAGGTGTGAACAGGGCCAGTTTCCTTCTCCCAGGTCCCCTGACTGAGGTGAGGGCTCAGAGGTCTGCTTGTAAAGGCTCGAGATGTGACTGATGTGGCGCCAGGATGGAACATGGTCCCTTGAGTGCTCAGAGGCTGCTCTTGAACTGAACCATACCCCAGCACTCCACAGGTGATTTCTAGAAAGTTTTGAAAGTCTAATTTCCTGTGTGAAAGGTGTTTTTGTATTTCTTCAGTTTTGGTAGCCTCCGATTCTGTAGTCACACCACCTCAGAATGCTTTCCTTACAGACATCCTTTCTCACAGGTGTCCTCTTTGAGAAATGAGAAGCGAGGCTCCTCCTATCTCATCTCTGCCCCAGAAGGGGGCGCAGTAGAGCTCGTCGGCCAGCACCCTCAGGACACAGGAGTGAGCTACACAGAAACCTACTTGAAGAAGAAGCGTGTGTACTGAGCTGGCTGTCTCCTGCCCGCCTGCTGCGGTCCTCTGCGGCGCCTGCTGCTCATCGCTGCCTTAACTCCATTCACACTAGCCATATCCTTTCGATACGGGTTTCTGACTTCCCAGAAGGAACTGTCACGCAGCAGGCAGATCAGCCGACTGACTACCCACCTAGCAATAAGAAACGTCATTGGTTGAGGGCATTTCCCACAAGCATTAGATGTGTCTTAATCCATGTGATAACAGCTCAGCTCACTGGAGCATCAGCATTCCAACAGTCCTTGTTTTGGGCCTGGGAACAATTTTGACATCAAAGTCTGAAGCAATAAATGGGAAACTGTTTTGTTTCCTTAGCCTTAGAATGAATTTCTTATAAGCCAATGTGCATTTATCTTACTCTCCCTAAGAATAATCTCATCCATAGTCTTTCTGGACCTTTCTTTCATCAAGCTGCAAGGGTGCCGCCAGACAGATGCTTGTCATGCAGACTCCATTAGTTCCACACCAGCGACAAAAGAGCGACCCACTGGCAGAGTGACAGTGATGTCACCTCACAAGCTTGACTTGAAGGTGTCATTTACCATTTATAACCTGTTGTGGAACACACAGAACTTCAGGAAAAGTAACTTTGGTTACACTGTACAAGGGTTAGCGAGTCCACACTAGGGGCACACGTAGTCCACCACCTAGTTTTGTGCCGCCCATGAACCAGTGATTACATTTCTGAATGCCTGGGGTAGGGGAGATCTTCCAACCGGAAACTGCAGTTTTAGTGTCCCCAAGATTTTATTTGGAACACAGTGATGCTCACTCATTTCCATATTACATTTGTGTCACATCAGGAACTGAGTAGCCTCCACCGAACCACAGAGCCTGCAAAGCCTGGGACATTTACTCTCCTGTGCTTCCAACATAAGGTTTGCTGACCTGTCTCTCTAGTGCTTTTATCTTCTGGTTAGACATTTAACCAAGAGACATGGCAAGGAGCCAAGGTTTCTGTGCCGTGTCATAGCATACAGGAGTGAAGCGCTAATCACTAGACAAGACTGACTTGGCAGCACAGTCCACACAGCCATTTCTGAGGGAGTCTCTGGACTGTGTGTGGGACAATTCTGAGCTAATAAAGCTCTACCTCACTCTGGTTTATTATTCATTCTTTGGTAGTTAAGCTGAAAGATAACAGCTGTTTAATCCAAGTTACTTCTGAAAGAATGTTTTGTCTTAATGTGACTTTTGACCTCACCATTTTCTGAAGATCTTGGTATGAATTAGAGAAACCTTTTCATCTGGAAGTTTGTTTGTTAAGAGACTACAGCTGATGGAGTTGGGATCTCAATGATCCTACTCTATAGGATCAGATCATTAAAATACCTTATTTGGGGGAACTTGTCATTTTTGACTAGGATATAGATCTCCAGCATTAATTATAAAGTCTAAAACTGGTACATATGTTATATGCTTTATAAAGAACTTTGTCTAATTTATTGCATATACCAGCTTTCATTGAAAAATGACAGCTACCAAGTTCAGACAATCCTAACCATACTCCTGCTGGCTGACCAGGACGCAGCACACAGCAGAGATGCTGGCTTCACAAAGCCTGCACAGACCCTCCCTCTGCTGCTGCGGCGTTTGGTGTCTTCAGCACTTAGCCACAGTTGACTTTGTGCAGACAGAACCTAGGGAGGACAGCAACTGCTGCTTTGGAGCAGTCAGTGAGAAACAGCCCAGAGACCGTACAGATGCTCCGCACAGCACATGCGGGGCTTCCTCGTCCCGGCCTGTGCCCAGTGTCCCTGGACAGAAGAGACGTGCAAACCAAGCGCTATTAGTCCAGGTCATTACAACCAACCCCCAAAATCTATGCGGTTATTTTTCTATGTCAGCTAATGGTTTGAAATGCTTTCAGAACGCAGACTTAATATTAAAAGGCATATGCATGTGAAGTCTTTAGTTTGTTTATTTGTATAAAGAGTAAACAAAGTGCATATAGAGAGGGCCACAGGTTTGACATGTACAGCAACTGAACAATGGAAATGGCAACTGTACTGTTGCTACTAAAGAGATCTTGAATGGGGGGGGGGCTCAAAAGGTGAAAAAATATCAAACAAGTATTAAACAGAATTAATAAGTTTGCCAAACTCTTGGTCATGAAGAACTTTGTGGTTCACATTGAATCACTCAGGAGACAGAGACAGGCAAATGTCTGTGAGTTCGAGGCCAGCCTGGGCTACCAAGTGAGTTCCAGGAAAGGCGCAAAGCTACACAGAGAAACCTTGTCTCAAAAAAACAAAACAAAAAAACCTGAACATTGTTGATTCCTAGCTATCTCCAAGCAAACTGAGAACTGTCTAGTGAATTCTGATCTCCAGTGGGCCGTGCCCCTGGCTGAGTCTTCTCTTGGTAGTTTTGTAGTATAGAGTTATAGTCAAAACAGTGATTAACCTTTGTAGATGGCATTTTCTTCTGCTTGCAGTACTGTGGCAGCTTGCTCGCAGGGGTGGTTCTCAAGGGGTATGCACTGACATTTCTTAAAGGCAGGTATAAAGCATCCAGGTCAGAGGGTCTGTCTGATGAAAGCACAGGCCTAGTTCTCAAAGTAACATGCAGAGTGTCTGTGCCAGGTTATCTCCCTGTGCAGAACCGGTTTGTCCGACAACAGGTACCAGTGCTCAGCCACTGCACAAGCGGCTTGAAAGTGCAGTCCTATTGGGTAGCAGGAATAGACTTTTTTTTTTTTTATGAGAAACAACATAGTATACTAAGTGGTACGTACTCAATTAGACTATCACTGTATAGCTATTCAGATTTCAGGGCAAGGGAGAGTTTCAGCCAAGTCCACCGGTTTTTATCTAAGAACAATATGCCAGCAAAACTGCGCTAAAAGTTCTTTGCTATGCAACTGATCATAGACTCTTTCCAAAGGAGTGCTTGGGCACATTCTAATTTGGTTGTCATTTTTCCACTAAATTTAAGGTGTGACATATGCATGTACTCAAGTATTTGTTGAGTGGCTTTTTAGGCAGAATACAAACTGTTTCATTAAAAAAAAAATTTTTTTTAAATGGCTTGGAGAGAAGGACTTGATAAATGGGAATTGAAATGTCACTCATGCTTCTTATTTTAAAAGTGCTTCAAATCCCTCAATAAGGCTCTGGAAGGTGGTCCGATTAGATGGTTGGAATTCCCAGCATTTTCTCATAAGCTGATAAACCTAAGAAAAATAACAGTACAAATAATGTCAGATTTGTGAGATGAAAAAAAGGCTGGAGAGATGGCTCAGTGGATTAGTACTTGCCCCACAAGTGTGTGACTCAAGTTCAGAGCCATGACACACACCTTTAAAAAGGCCAGACTAGCAAAATGGGGGGGGGCGCTACCCTCAGGGAGACCCTGCCTCAGTAAACAGAAACCAGAGGAGCCAAGGGGGAGACACAACATCAATCTCTGGCATCCACAAGCACCCACACATTTGAAAACATATAAACCTGCATGCACACCAGACAGAAAGACCAAGAAAACCACTGAATCATCAAAAGTAAGGAAGGCAGTTTCCAAACACTTTCAGACTTAATAGGAATAAAGGATGGAGTTCTTGAATAACTCAGAATCCAGAAAACAACAAACCATCACCCACTTCACCACCGTGGCACGTCTCTCTGACCATCTAAAGAGCCTAGGGCTAAAAGGCTCAATCCAGTTTAGAATACAGAAAACTTCAAATGCTAGCGAGTAGGGTAGATTTACACAGCAATGGTTAGACCTCATATGTGCTCTTCTGGGAAGGCAGGTGGACCGGCACTTGGGATAGAGGGTACAGCTCCATGAGGGGAGCCTTGCTTGAGGATCACTATCGTCTACCCCAAGGGGGACTTCTCTAATGTCTTATCTGATGTGGATGATGGAAACAACCTCAGTCCTCTGAAAGACTACTCATAGCCAAGAGCCAACTCTCCAGCATCTTCTCTACCGCTCCCCTCCCACCCCTGCTGGGTAAGTCAAGCTGTAAAAACAGTAAAACGCAAGTTTCAGTTCCACAAAGGGGACACAGCTACCTCATCAGGACAGTTGGGCGGACATGGCAGGCGCTTTCCTTCTTTCAGAGTATTCACAAGACGTGTTACAGTCATCTGGCCGTGAGTTGGGCCTATCATTTTCAGGAACAACTATATAAAATAAGACCAAACAAAATTAAGATGAAACCCCCAGAACTAACTAGAAAACTAATGCAACAAAGCTTCTCTCCTCAATAACTTCAAATGAAAATCTGAAATCCTTACTTGCTTTTGAGGATCAATCTATAATCACGGTCTGTGGGAGCCAACCACAGCTATCCGTTAAGTGAAAACAAAGCCCCTACCCAATGCTCAAAGCATGTCATCCTCTCAAGATGGCCCCTCCCTCACCCAAAAACATCTGGATCATCGTACAGACTTCTTCACTTGGTGAACACAGACTTTGCCAGACCTTGTCAAGTGACAAGCCAGGCCAACTAGGACAGGACTATAACCCTCTCGGTGTGACACACCGACTTGACGGACTTAAGAGCAAAGCTTAGCAGCAGCACAGCTGCTTTTCTACTGGTCCTGGCCTCAGGTGAAGGCGGCAGTCAACACTTACGGCCATGGGGCTGAAATCTGAGTCACAGTACGTGAGCAGCTCGTGCAGTGTCACTCCAAAGGACCACACGTCCGAGGCGATGTAAAATTTACACTGGATTAAACACTCCGGAGCATACCTGAAAGGAAAGCAGGAAGTAAGCCTACTTCCTCCAGAAGTGACAGGCCCTCAGGAGAGCCACTTCTCTGGTCTTCAGAACTGAACTGATATGTGACCTGAGTGACCGTGTAGTGTCAATGCATCCTGCTGCCACAGTGCTCATTTGGCAGAAGCAGCAGCAGCAGCCTAAAGGCTCCCAGCACGTTACTTGCCCTCAACGATTTGTGTTCTTCTTGTCCCAGGAGACCTTCTGGGGAGGAAACAGTCCCCTCAAGACTAGCCACAGTTACAGCCCTGCAAGCTCAGAGTCAGCACCCTCCTGATGTCACTCACTACTGGTGAATGAAGCCCAGGTGTCCATACCAGCTGTCAAAGCATCCCAGAACTGGAATCTACTTGCCACTGTCCCAATCACACTTCCCCAGATGTGCGGCTCCTACGGGGGCTGCTGAAGCAGCTGACTCAGATTCCCTTGTTTCTTTTCTGTTCCCTTCCATGGTGGCCTTTAGCACACTATCTACTGGATGGAGTGCTGGCCCGCAAACTCGGGTTCCTCAGCTCTGACTCGGCCACCCACTACAAACTGCCCATTGACCCTCTCAGTTCACTTCTCATCCCGGTCAGCCACACAGCACAAGCCTCCTTCCGCCCAACCTGCTGTGAGTCTTCCAGCTTTTACCTAAACATGCAGGGTTTCTCAAAAACCATGCCTGAGGGCTGTGGTACTGCTCCACCAAGTCGGCTGCCTTGCCCATAACTCAGGACTCACTGACTAGGTCACCATATCTCCAGCATTTGGCACAAACAAGGGCCTTAAAACACTTTGTTTTCAAGCGAGAAAGGAAGTATATGTATAGGCTTTGCAGGAGGTGAGGGGATGTGTCTGCACGGAGGTACCAGAGTGAGCCTTAGAGCATGGACAGTTAGTGTTCCAGGCTGAGAGATTGTGGTGGGTGTGTGGTTCCTAAGACCTAGCAGGTCTCCCTCCTCCAGGATATCCTTGACTTTGGCCAAGGCGTACCTTGTGGCCCTGTGACCCCACCAGGCCTTCTACATGGATGCATTACGAAAGAGTCAGCCGCCTCTACCTGCTCACAGCTATGAGAACTGTGGTGGGTGCTGCTGTTCCCATGAAGCCACAGAGGGTGAGCTGGTGATGGCCAGACCTCTCCCACTCTTGGGAAGCTGTGCAATCAAACCTCAGCTTTCGGAAGAGCAGCGGACAGACACCCAAGCACAGCTAGACAGAGCTTTCAACAAGGCTTACCTACGAGGCACAGATGAGATGGTATACATACCAAAACACCGGGCTGTCACGGTCATCCTTGACTGTGTAGTACTCCTTGTCGGTTTCAATTGCTTTGGTTAAACCAAAGTCTCCGATCTTCACTTGGTGTTCACTCTCCACAAGGACATTCCTTGCTGCTAAGTCCCGGTGAACATACTGTCGAGAACCCAGATAGTCCATCCCCTAAGAGAGAAGTGGGTCAGGCCGATTGCAAAAGTCACTTCGATTGTATTTTCTGTCTTCCCCTTCACAGTTGGAAAAAAAAGTCATTTTGTTCCTATATCACTGTTTTTGTTGTTATAAGATTAAACGATCCAAAAATAAAAAGTCCAAACTGGAAGCTATTGGACTAACAAACCCACTTGCTTGCATAGAGGCGGCTCATATTTCTTGTGAATGGTGCAGAGTGAAAAACTCAGTCCAATTATTACAGTCTCCCACTGAGGTCTAATTACTAACCAACTGCCCAGTACATTCCGTACATGCCTGATTTTTTTGAAAATGCTGTCTTTCTGTGATTTTACCTTACAAATCTGGATGGCATAGTTTAGCTGCTGTTTGAGGTTAATTTTGTTCTTATTCTTTGGCAGATACTCCTTTAGGCTTCCCGAAGGCAGAAACTCCATGATGAGCTTGATACCATTCCCTCCTGTTGAGGAGAAAGTGGCATCAGGATGAGGCTGCAAACAGGATGGAGCAGGGAGCTCTGCAGAGAGGGCCTGGAGGATTTCTGAAGCATGCCCACCCATTGGCACATAGACACTTCAGCCATGAACAGGAGTCGCATCCCCAGGTCCTGCCTCAAGCACAAACCTCAACAGAATAATGTAGCCCTAGTGCTCTGTGCACCACCAGGCAAATAATCAGGTTTCAGTTAGAGTCCACACCCTCTCACTACCAGTTTTGAAGCACACTCATGCAAACAAGGCACAAGTATTAGTAAACACTACTATTAAATATTACTTGCTACCCTGGCTTAGGTAAAGATAAAGGAAAATGCCCTAGGTAGTACTGAATCAGAAAGAGAAAGGGGGTGGGGAGTAGTTGTCACTTCCTTATAGCATCAGTGTGACTATCTGGATTAGTTAAGTCTTGTCCCCAACATTATGCGTCGATCCCTGGAAAGAGCTGAACCAGCCTGTGGTTGGGAGAGAGTCTAGGCAGCTTCCAGGAGGCCTGCAGCTGCTATAGACCACATCAGTGTGAGACTTGGAAGCCTGCCAGCCCACAGGAGCTGGTAAAGATGAGGCTGAGGACTGCCTGTCAGCAGTGGCCCTCAGGACCCAGAGAAGCCCGGGGGGCGGGGGACGACAGTGTGCACGACATACCATCTTCCATGCAGATTCCTTTGTATTTGACAATGTTCTCATGGTAGAGGTTCCGTAAGATCTCGATCTCCTTCTTCAGGTCAGCTATGTGGTTACCTCCACTCTCAGGCTTCAGGGACTTGACAGCCACCTGTTCCCCTGTGTTATCTCCCTCAGGGTCATATCTGCAGAGCTCCACCTTCCCAAAGTGGCCCTGGAAGGAAGGTGTCCCTGCTATCAGAGAGGCTCAGACAGGCTAGAGTCACTGACTCTCCACTTGCCTCAGCTCATCCTCACTTGACCTCACTAACTTTTGCTACTGAGCTAAGACTCAGAAAGCCGTAGGTGACTAAGGACCACTTTATCAATCATGGTTTCCAAGACAACATACTTCATAAGCAATGAGGCTGTCTGGATCCAGAGGACAACAGGCATTCTTTCAGTCACAGGCCCATGCTATAGGACAAGGCCCCTAATCGGGCTGAGAAGAGCATTTTCACAGGGGACCTTCAAATCCCAGATAAGCCATTTAAATAGAGTGGGGACTATGGACTGTGCTGTGAAAATGCCCAGTACAGACGCTGCTAACCCAGCTGACAGTCACGATGTTAAGTGAACTAGGGAGGGGATATTGATACGAGCACACAAATCCCAGGAACTGCTGTGGTCACATAAGCTGTTATCCACAGGAAAAGCTGTGACTCTTACTTTGGCATACTCCTCATTAAAGGAGTCACACAGTATAATCTTGGAAGAGTCAGAGATTTTCCTATTTTGACCACATCTGTACTTGGCCCTCTTCTGTACCACATAGAGAAGTCAAGGCTTTTGAGGAAGCTGTCAAAGGTCCTGGGTGTGCATCATGGTGTCAAGTGCAAGTGCACGCGACCTGGCACAGTGTCAGGCAGAGCAGGGTTGATGTCCCCCCACCCCACCCCGCCCCAGTACACGAAGGTGCTTTTATATACTTGGATGCAGGACAAGGGGAGGACAGCTTTCCCTGCAGACAGGTGATGTGCAGACAAGGCACGAGCCTAAGTATAACTTGCCTCTCCCAAGTCACGGATCCTCTTCAGGAAACGCTTTTCAAAATGAGTGGGGTCCACCTCTGTTGTTGGCTTCTTTTCTGAAACAATGTCTGGATCTAACCAAAGAGACAAGGAAACAGATTAGCCACCAAGCAATAATCAGGACTCCACTCTCCCTGCCCACCACACTCTGCAGCTGGGGCTCATCCTGGCTCAGACTTACTCTGCTCTTCCAGCTTGTTAATGTCCCTCATTATGGCTCGGAAGAAGGGTCTCTGATTGGGATCATAGTTCATGCAGCGAGTCATAAGGTCAGCTAGCTCCTTGCAAGATGGAGTCACTGGCCTGCAGCGGCTTTCATAAAATCTCTCCTTCTGTAAAGGAGAACGACACTTGAGAGACCAAGAACCCACCCTCAGACCTTCCACTCCCCACCATCAGAATTGATTACCAATCTCTGTTTTAATTCCCAACATCTCTGCAAAAAGGCAGATTTCATCAACATGGGGTTTCAATGGCCTTATTCCAGCAAGAGGAAATCTCGAGTCCCTATAGTGAAATAACCCAAACTCAAGGAGAATGGGTAGCACATCCCACTTCCAAGATGCTGTGTTCTAGGGAAGCCCAGCAGCTTTTCTCGAAGAGTGTGGCAACCTGAGCAATGCTGTCCCATTCTACAAACTCTGACTCATTATCCAATTACCGCATGACTCAGAAATCAATCACTGGAGCCAAGGCTTAGCATACAAATGTATTCCCCGCAGAATCTGACAGCCCAAACAGTGCAAATACCAAATGTAAGATTAAGTCAGAGCTGAGCACGACAATTAACTCAGTCAGTTTATAAAAATCCTAAGAATCCCACGGGGAAGTGCTCCCAATGTTAAATTTCTAAACTACATGCACACCATGCCTGAGTATTAGTAGCAGTCAGGGATGACACAGTGATGACCTTAAAAAAAAAATACCTTCCCCTAATTTTTCTTGATTATTTTAAGATCAGACATAACTAATACCACTTTTAAAAATTAAGTGGAATCCCTGTCTTCCAGTTTCCAAGCCATAGCTGGACCACAGAGGCACTGAAGCGCGATCAGTATTACCTCCCTGAGCTTACCTCCCTGCCACCTGCAACAGTCCTCAGGAAGGCAAGGCCCAAGTCTCAGTCCTGTCTAGGACAACACACACCAGGAGCTCAACAGGCATTTAAACCTCAGACTAATACTGCAACAGTTCAATGCCTGTCTTCTTTCCTAAGATCCCCACAAAAGAGTCATTATTTATTCCTGTTTTATAGACAACGGAGCCGAGGCTCAAGGAGGTTAGTTACATTTGAAGGATGACAAAGCTCACAGGCCTGTGGGGAGATTCACACCCAAGCCCATGTCCATCTCTTCCAATTATGCAAAGTCCATGAGCATCTGAGATCTCACCCACCTCATTCTGGAAATAACTGCTCACCTCAACCAGGGTCTTGTCTTTGAGGGGGATCTCGCCATTGTAGCAGATTTCCCAGAGTGTGGTTCCAAAACTCCACTTATCAGCAGCCACACTCAGGTTCTTGGAGTCTTCAACACACTCAGGAGCGATCCAGGGGATTCGTTCTATGCACTCTGGAGAAAGACAACAGACCTGCCTGTAGACTGGCTCCTGGCACCATCTAGTATGCCAAGCTCTGCCACTGCAGCCAGAACAGTGTCCAGCAGCCTGCAGAATTCCTGGCCACACAAACCCTGTGGTGAGCCCATTGGACAGCAATCTTCCAGTCTCTGGGTGCTTCTGACCAGGGCCTGCTGAGCACACAGGCCCTGTTCCATAAAGGGCAACCTTTTAAAACCTGGTGTCTAAAGCAGCAGGGCCCCACAGGCCACAGCCACCATGGAAGGGTGGGAGTCATGTGAACAAAGGCTAGGGAAGAGAAAGGAAGGAATGGGCAGGAAGTGCCACATGCAGACAGGCAGCTGCCCAAACACATCTCCTACCTACCCTATGGCTCCATGCAGTTAGTGTCAGGGTTTTTTGTTTGGTTTTTGTTTGGTTTGGTTTGGTTTTTCAAGACAGGGTTTCTCTGTGTACTTTGGGTGCCTATCCTGGATCTCGCTCTGTAGACCAGGCTGGCCTCGAACTCACAGAGATCCGCCTGGCTCTGCCTCCCGAGTGCTGGGATTAAAGGCGTGCACCACTACCACCGCCCGGCTCTAGTGTCAGTTTTGCATGGGTTTCCTTCTTTTCAAAAGGACAGAAGGAAAGCCACATATCTCTTTCTCCTGGTGACCTCTCAGGCTTTTTCTGGCTTCTTCTAACCAAAGCCAGAGCCAGTGATCTCAAAGATACTTCTGCCATGTCCCCTGGAAAAGTCCTTGACTAATGCAGTGGCCTCCACAGAGCAGCCTCCTAGCTGTCAAGGAAAGCGGAGCAGCAGTGTGGCTCCAGAGCTTAGCACTGGACTCCAGCCCACCTAACCTCCCCAGGCCCCTCAGTCCATCCTTCTGCATGGCATATGCATCAGTGTCCTGCCATCGCCACCTCAGTGACCTACAACACCCAAATGAAGTGCCAACAGTCTCGCCCCCAAATCCACTGTGTGTTGTGGATGGGTATCCAGGCCTCTCTACTGTGGTCATCAACTCACCAAGGGTAAGATCCTTGATGGGGTGTCTGTCCAAGACTATTGGATGACTGCCACATGATAGCCATAAATCAGGCTCCAAAGAACAATTCCTGCTCCCGTTCCAAGAAATGCATATGTAGGGCCACTTCAGGGCTTATTTTTCTCCATAGTTTCTACTCTTACTACGTTATTTAGTTCAGTTCACTGTGCTGAACTGACTAAAACTCAATGCTGAAGATAGCAGAGGCTTTAACAGCCTGCTAGCACCAGGTCCTGAGGCATGCTGGTCCTCCTGTGTGGCTACCGGGGTACTGAGCACAGCCTGGGCAGCACTAACTTCCATTCTGAGCTGCTAGGGCTGCTGTTCCTTTTGGATCCAAGAACTCTGCATAACTTAATCCACTGCAAGGGTGGAGATGTCAGCAATCTCCTAGTTAAAGGTAATGTGCTGCCTTCCAAACTGCCCAACGTCTACAGTGGGCTCCAGAACACAGCAGTGGAAAATGCAGGATAGATGACTCCTTCCCGACTCCTATCTGACCATTTCCCAGAGCTCATGGACTCTGCTACCCCAGCACCACTGAGCACAGCACCTTTACCATAAGGACTAGAAAGACTGACTGAGCTGTCAGGGAACCACTCCCTCTGCACTATAGCCTACCCAGGCCCACAGCAGCAACACTGTGTGTACCTTTGTAAAGGAAGGCACAGTTCAGCACAGCGCCTTCTTGCTGCTGGTGGTCAGTGTCTGGTGCACAAAGAGGCAATAAAGATGGCTGAGAATGGGAAGGGGACAGGACACGCACCTTGCCTGGACAGCACAGAAACTGGGATGCCAGGATCACTAAGCTTGATGAATGGGCCAATCTCACTGTCAATGCCCTCACGGGCTAGCAGGAGATTTTTAGTGCACACGTTTCCATGGACCAGGTCTTTATCTTCCTGCAGAATAAAAAGGTACATGTGGCCTTGTCTTCTCTGCCCCACATCCTCTGTTCACAACCCTGGCCCCACAGACCAGCTCTCTTCACTCCAGCCACAGCAGACCCCAACAGCCTGGCCCACCCATGATACTCTGTTTGATGTATATATATCCTATGTCTCTTAGCTTCAGGTCCTTGATCAGTGAAACAGAGACAATAGCAGAGCATGCCTCACAGGCTTTGTGCACATTAGAATATGCAAAGTCTGCAACAGCTGGCCCCTGGTAATGTGCCCCACATTGTTAGTGCTGATGGACACAGGGATTTTCCATTATTCATTAGTGTGCTGAATGACAGCTGATCTTGATTGTCACAGCAGAGAAGAGGGAACCTCAATTAGGTTGGCCTGTTGGCATGTCTGTGGAGCATTTTCTTAATTTCTAATTGATGGTACTGGGGTGTTCTGGACCATCTCTAGCCAGGTATTAGACAGGCGGCTGAGCAACCCAGACGCAGCAAGCCAGTAATCGGCTTTCCTCTGTGGTCTCTCCTTCAGCTCCTGCCTTGGCTTCCCTCAGTGGTGGACCTGTCAGCCGAACATGCCCTTTCCTCCTCCAGTTGGTTCTGTGTTTTAGCATAGCAACAGAGAAACAGCCTAAACCGCTCATGTCCCCCTCTTGCGATTATTCAATAGTCAGTCCTCCACATGGTACCATTTTCCTCTGACAGGAGTGTTAGGTAAGCCTACAGAACAGTGCCCAGTTACTCTGCACCAAGCGCCAGGCACACCAGTGCACCAACACGGAACTCTTTCTTCTGTACCCAGAACCTGGTACAAGCCCCTTCAACCTGCTTCCCAGAACCTCTTACCCTCACCTCCATCCTACCCACGTACCCCAGGAGAACACTCTAGGTCCTGATGGGGATCACCACCAGAATGAAAACATTCTTACCAAGTAACTCAGGGCACTGGCCAGCTGTTTGGCAACTTTGAACTTCCAGGGGGTTGTAAGTACATCACTTTTCCGGTGCATGAAGAGATCCAATGGTCCCCCCTCCACAAACTCTTCCACCATAATATCTGCAGATACACAAACAGCCACATCTGGAACCTTGTGTCTGTCTAGAGGGAATTCTTTCTCACCCTTACAAGAATGCACTTTTATAGACACTGCTCTGCTGTCAAGTTGACTTAACCCTAGGTTCTTCCACTTCCAATCTAGATGACCTCCAGCAAGGGATGGCATCTCCTGAGCCTCAGCCTTCATCTGTATGTACACAAATAGTAATACTTACCTCTCCTAGGGACCATGGGAGGAGGGGATTGCTAAGCAAGGCATAGGAGGTCTCAGCTGAGTTTCTAACACACAGAACAAGGACACAGAGCAGTGGCCATCACCACTGCGACTTCATAACATCATACACTACAGCACAGAGTTTAGGCCTCCCATAGGACAAACCTTCCTTCACCTAAGTCTCCCAGGTGAACACAAGAGTAGCCAGCACTACAGCGTTCACCAACCAAAGAGCTTGGGTTTTAAAAAACAAACAAATTCTTCCTGGACATTCATATCAGGAATTCAGAGTAGAGGCCACCTCTCTGAGCAGCTAAAGGCCCAACCTGACAGCAGAGAGGTTGAAGCAAGCTCCGGTTTACTGGCAAGAGTCTCTTGAGAGGCCAGTCCTAGCTCAGGATTCACCCTTATCACCTTCCTCAAGCCCTGCTTTCCTCACTGGACTGCCTCAAGAAACCACATGGGCCCAGAGTAACCAGAAGGAAATGTTCAAGTGAAAAACAAGCCATGGCCACCACTGACTTCTGCAAATGACCTGAAAATACCTTGATTTTCCCATTGTAAATGGAAGTTAGAAGCCCAGGAGTCTTCACAGTACCTACCCACCCGAGCCGGGCCAGCCGTCCTCTATGAGAGAGAACAAACTTACTTTCCACATCTCGGACACAGACACCATAGAGGTACACGATGTGTTTGTGGGAAACTTGTCTCATCATGCTGGCTGCCTCAAAGAAGGCCTGTGGAAAAAAAGAACCAAGGGATATCTGGCTTAGTCTGAATTGCTAAGGACCATCAGTGGATCCCAGAAAAAATCACCACTGTCACTCCCAGCCCTGAAAAATGCCCTCCTGGTTGTCCAGTAGCACGGATATGCCTTGACTTCTGGGCCACTCTAGCTAAGGTGTGGGATTTATTTAGAAAACCCAACAACGCAGAGTAAGGCTGGTGGGATGAGCTACCTACCAATTTTCCCATCAGCCTCTCAGGCCCGCCTTACTGTCATCCTTTAGATGCCATGAAATTCAAGGGTTATCACTGTTGGAATAAGCATGAAGCCACATTTCCTGCTCCACACTCAACAGACTGAGAGATCCTGGTCAAGTAATTTGACTCCTTTGGACCTTCATGTTTCCAAATGTGTGGGAGCCTGGGAAATCACTTCAGAGCTCTGAGTCCACTTTGCTTGTTGCAGAGATCCACAGGATCACACTGGGGCCTTTGGTAGCAGGAAGGGGGACAGGACCAGACAGGACTCGGCTCTCCTCTCTACCTTCCTCACCATCAATCTTCCCTCACTACTTCCACATAGCCAGTCTGCCTAAGACAGTACGGCAGGGAGGAATTCTGACTGAAAGAGAAGGCTGTGAACCACACAGCCAAAAAGCACAGAGGTTTCCCCAGCCAACTCACTCTCCCAGCTCCAGAAAAGGGGTTGCACTTGCCAGAGAAATGTCCCTGTGGCTGGGGTCTAGGACTTTGAGGATCACTTTTATCTTCTTCTCTTCAGCAATTCCCTCATCGTCCTTGTAGTCCAGCAAGGTCCCAGAGTAGATATGTGTTCTCGTGCCTCTGCCAAGGTGTTCACCCTGAAGGAGGAAGCAGAAAGTTGGGCGACCTCTCTCTGCAGCTTCATGATGGCTCAAGTCAGGGCTGAGTCCTCAATGGAACAATGAACACAGTGGGATGAGGCCAAGGCAAACAGGGCCTTGTCCTCATCAGGTCTCCAGAAAAACACAGAACTCCTAGGCATACACAGCACCGATTACAAAGCACTCCTGGACCCCAGCAACAGCCCCATTCCTGAAAAGCAGCCTGTTTTCTGCCTCAAGGGTTAGCCTGTAGCCCAGCTGCAGTCTATCACAAACCTGTGAACCATGTCCAACAGCCAGGCATATCAGTGTTACCCAGGGCTCCAGAGCAGGCTCTGCCAGGTGGCATCTCTAGTCTCAGGCTAGGGGGACAAAGTAGAGGGGGCTTTAACCCCTCACTCTGATGCTTACTGGCCATTTAATTAAGATGCATTCTTTCATGGTGCATAATCTCGGTCCAGTCTCTGTAAATGGGGTGATAATGGCATCTGAGGATAATATCGTCACCTAGGTATAAAGGCTTCTGGTGTAGACTCTACCACAGTGTGTAGAAACTCAGCTGATGAGCCCATGGGTTCTGTTTCAGAGCCTTTCAGTCCATGCTCTTTTCACACTAGACCTCCACCCCCATGGCCCACCCCACCACTTTACAACACCCACAAGGATATGCATAAGAAGCTTGAGAAGCACAAATCACATCAGCATCTGTCTAAGCTGAGGACTGAGCTGGTTCTTCCCCATGGGAAGGAAGGAGACCATTCCATCAGATGAGACGCCATGTACAGAATGATCCGTCTATCTCTAAGCACCCTTCCAGACTGACTTTCAATACTTCTGATTTTTAATTCTTCATATTTAAAAATCAAACATGATTCAAGAAACATATTGAGCTGCTAACATTAGCCCCATGAAACTCGTAAATTGGAGTATATTGTTTCATGATTGTGAGAGCTCTTACAGAAGCTCTGGAAAATACAGAAAACAGATTTTGGTGGATACCTAAGGAGCCAGTCCTGTTCCCTACAGAAAGACACACCACTGTTAGTCGGGTACATTAATTTACACAAATACCACCATTTGTCATCTGTCACAGTAGAATGGCCATTTATCCTCCCTGTCTGCTGCATTCTGGCAAGGTCCTGCAACTATTCATTAGAGCTGCATCTGTCATGGGGTGATCCATCAACATTATGGAAGCTGCATTCCCAGAACATTCCATAAAAGGCATATGCTTTCAAGACAATTACTCTTCCCCAGAAGGGTGACTTAATTCCAGGGACTAGGTAACAGAACCCACAAAGGCCAATGTCCACTCCAGCTTCCTTCCACATAGGGAACTGCCCTTCCAAGACCAGATCTTACATACCCACGCATGCCAACTATACTAGACAGAGCAAGTACTTACCCTCTGGGCCTGACTGAGCCTGGAGATTCTAGGTAGCAAAGGTCTTATTCCCCAGAAGGGTTCCTTTCTGAAGCTAGTCCTTGTCCTGCCCTGCCCTGTGGTCTTTGCTCTCTTCTATTCCTTTTGGAAGTCCCCTCTGAAAAAGCAGGACTGAGCCCCAGAGGTACTATGGCACAGCCCTCTTTGGGGTGGGGACCATCAGCCCAGACTCCCACCACAGACCAACCTCTAATACCTCTACCCTAGGTAGCCCCATACCTTATCGATGCACATCCATCAAGGATTAGTATCTCAAGGGGTGGCCATCGGCAAGACGGGGTAAAATGGAGGGTGTGGCTGAGTGGCCTTACCTATGAAAGTGAACCTCCTAGTTCTTTTTCCCCTACGATTTCCCCAAAGCAGACTTTATGTCCCCCTCAAATCTCTAGGGGCTCCCCTATGGGGAGTTGGGATCAAAGCTGGACAGACGCCTGTAGTGGGGACTTACTTGTATAATATCTTTCTTAAGGATCCGATCAAAACTCAGCTGGCTCATGGGGTAGACGGGCTGCCACTCCTGGGCTTTCTTAGTGGCTACTAGCAGATTGGAGATTTCTGTGGAAGAGATCAGAGAATTCTGAGCACCATTTTGCAGGTCCTAGATCCTGGCCATCCAATGTATGCTGAGCCATGGGGCTTACTGAATACGTTTGCTAGTTCTATCATTCAATGAATCTATATTAGGTAAATGCTTAATTCATACCCTCTAGTAGCTCACAGGCTAATGACAGAGTCAACATGAATCAGCAGTCACATAGAGAGCTACGATTTATCCAAGGTTCACCCAGAAGGATCTGTCCTGGTAACAGAGGTGAGGGAAGTTTCCTTTAGGAAATGAACATTGAAATCTAAGAATGGCTAGATGTGGTGGCACATGCCTGTAATCCTAGCACCTGAGAGACGGCAACAAAAGAATCAGGAATTCAAGGCCAGAACAGCCTGGGCTATCTCAAAAATAATTAAAAAAAAACAAAACACAGGGCTGGAGAGATGGCTTAGGGGTTAAGAGCACTGGCTGCTCTTCCAGAGGTCCTGAGTTCAATTCCCAGCAACCACATGGTGGCTCACAACCATCTGTAATGAGATCTGGTGCCCTCTTCTGGCCTGCCGGGATACATGCAGGCAGAATACTATATGTATATGTAATAAATAAATCTTTTTTTAAAAAAAACACAAAACTAAATTTCAAGAAGCAGGGGACTATGTCTACCTCATTTTCTGCTCTATTTCTACAGCCTAGGACATAATGAGTGATCAACAAGTTAGTTGGTTTTGTTTACTTTGTGGTGTTGGGAATCAAGACCAGGGCCTTGTGCATGCTAGGCAGGCATGCTATTCCTCACTGGGTGTGAACCGAGTGAGGACAGTGAGGACAGGTGGATGCTCTGAGCCTAGGGGAACCCTCTGAAAAGGGAAGCACAAGCTTTACACAGACAGAGGGGGAAGGCAACCTAGTGTGAGTGTCCTAGAAATCTTGCAGGATGAAGCTACAACCTCTAAGCATGTGGGTTAGGAGTGAACCATTCCCCAAGCTCCACAAAGTTAAACAGCAAATGTAACACTTGACCAGGTCTGCCAGGTCAGGATTACATGAGCTACAGGGAATTTATCCTCTGGCAAGCTGCGAGGTAATAATGATGCAACATAACCTTCCAAATTCGAACACAGTGCAAAATCCTCTGGGAATCAGGCAGACCTTGCGTAGTCCCTGAACACATCACTTATTCCCTCAGCTGGACCAGAACTCTTGGGGGGTGACAACTCACAGGTGGTCTCCCTGTTCCACTTTCTTGCATTGGAAGACAGTAATAAGTACAGGGAGAAATACTCTCCCAGGGGAATCCTGATTCTTGGTTTCTGATAAGAAAGTTCTCAAAAGATCTGTAGAACTGCAAGGCACAGTCCACAGTGCCACCGTATGCTTAGTGGCAATAAGCTACTAAGCACTAGTTACCACACTGGTTACATCACCACAAGGCTCCTCAAACCTTCTCCCTTAGAGGAGGGCTCCCTGATTTTTCTGTTTACATTCACACTTTCTGATTTCTCTATGCAGGTAGGTTCTACAAATGTTAACTCCTGTACCTTCAGGACAAGCCCAAGACGTAGGAATTGTCAGCATCCTTATCTGAACCACAGATCAGAACAAAGGCTCAAAGAGAATCAATCAGCAGCTTAACCAGAGGGCTTCCTAAGCCAGAGTGGAAGGGCTCACAGAATGCTCAGGACCCTGAGGTGCAATCTAAGCACCAGAAACTGCCTTCAGGCATCTTCTAGGTGCTCCTTTTGCTGAGCCCATTCCTTCCACAGTTCTCTTGACTCTAGCGTATTTCCTGGTAACACAGTTTAATCCGGCCATGTACTGCTGTCCTGAGGAAGGAAAGGTGTCACATGCAATGAGTCTATTTGTCTGGTGACATGTGGACAGAGGTTGGTGGCATACATACACTCTGGGAATCAGAAAGAAGCATGGATCTAGAGTGGCTCATGGCTTGCTTATCTGGGTGTGTGCCTGCACTAAGGTAGACAGTGGGGGATGGACTTAACTGCCATGAGCAGGTTTTGTACAAGAACACTGTGTCCTCCTCAGGTTGTTAAGTGGGACAGATGAGATCATGCCTAGAACAGCTTCCTTTAGTTTCATCAAAGGCTCCATCACTGGCAGCAACTGTCTCATGATCAACCACCATCCATGTCTTTCACCCAAATGCTCCAGCCTTGTACATCAGAATGCAGCTGTCCTCCACAAGGGGCAACTGAGTGGAAAGCAGCAGCATGCATTCCTGTACTGAGGAGGATGCAGAAGTGTGGGCACTGAGAGGCTCCACAGAGTGTGGAGCTGGGCACTGGGCCTAACCAAGGGCTAACCTGTCTATCATATGCTGCTGCCTGGCCTCCTGTCTTTCCTCTGGTTTTATTACATGAAGAGTTGTATGTTCCAGTATGAAACCCAGATCAAAGTGTTTGGCTCTGGGAACCCTACAAGAAAGCAGAGAAACTGAGCAACCTCAAGTGACGCTCTTGCATCACGCTTTCCTGACTTCATTAATCTGCAGGTGGCAGACGCAAGCTCTGAGAACCAACATGAGGAGGCTCCACACTGGGTTCCCTCAGTCTTCCCTCCCTCCGCAGAGTTGGCTCACCATGGTACCTGCCCCTCCTTAAAGTGTACACAGATGGAATAGAGAGGGAAAAAAAAATCAGTGGATTCAGGTGAGACAGTGTGTGTTCACATCTCCACTCTTCCTCCACTTAGGTGTTGGCCAAGTGCAATAGGGGCAAAGGCATCCTAGGTTATTCTGACAATTAAATGGCATACATCATGTAAGGCCTTCCAACTGGCAGACCCAACACTTACTAAGTGTTAGTAGTCATTATTATTATCCACTGCTACTACTCTAACTACTACTGATGGCATTAGCTGTGGAGCCTTGAGCAAGTCACTGAATGTCCCTGAAACCAACTTCCTATGTGGGGAAAACAAGAATGAAATAGTCACTAAACTACCTGGAACATAGTAGCTACTGCTAGAGTGGAAGCTATTCCAAAATTATCACCTGATGGACACTACTGCACATGATTCTGTGTCCATCCTGGGCTTCCCATGAGTCACAGAGCAGTGAGTGAAACCCAGACCTTGTCTTGAGAGTTCATAAGCAAGTGAGAAAAGGAGACAGGAGACACCTTCAGTGCTCGGTTTCAGAAGAGCCTCAGGAGAAGCCACACAAGAGGTGTTCAGCGCTGTTCCTATGCTATTCCCTCCACAGCTACTGGCTTCCAGATCTGTGCTGTTAGAGGTGATATCTACATCAGAACTCTGTACAGGGACCCTATAAGAAAAGCACATCCTCGTCTCCAGTCTTCACCATTCCTATGGATGCTGTGTTCTCCCACAGAGCACAATCCCTAGGGAAGGGAGATCACGGGAGTACATAAGACCGTTGGGAGCTCTGAGGTCTCATGGCAAGAGGCAGATGTGGTGTTTGCCCTTTGCGGCACATCATCTAGCCTAACAAAAAGGGCTGCAGTTCTTCTTGGAGGCTGGTAGGTAACCCTATCTGATAAACAAGAACACAAGTCCGTCCTCTCTCACCATAGTCAGGAACTCACCTTCTGCTGAGGCTAAAATAGAATTCACACATTGGGAACTCAAAGCCCTGGGCTGCAAGTGTAGCTTAGCTGAAGGGCAGGCACTTGACTTGTGTGCATGGGACCCTGGGTTCAACCTCTAGCAATTCTGGAAAAGAATCCAGGCTCTTTCTATTTTTCCTGACGACTCAAAGGTAATTCCCTTAAAGAACAAGATGGTCTCAAAGAGCCTGCTCCAAGGCTAGTGTCAAGAGCTAATGAGCTGCATCCTCTTCAAGGCCCGAGACTTCCCAGCACAGATCTGGCAAAGGCAAAGTAGCATCTTGGGGTGAAGAAACAAAAACCCCAATATATGGGGCTCTGACTCCCAATTTACCATGACTCATCTCATTCTGCAAGATGAGCCCTTGGCCAGGTAACCCCCAAAGCACACTTTCACACTCACATTCTGAGACAAGAAGTCTACCTCAAGGACATTAGTCATACTACTCTCGGGGTGTAACCAAAAGCAGGTGAGTCCCTGGCCCCTCGCCTGAGTTTTAATTCCTGATCTTCTACCTAGCCCTCTGCTTGCAGAAGGTCCCAGATCCTTGGTATAGCAGCCAAGGCCTCCTATAATCCCAAATCTGCTCTCCTCAGTCCCATTTCTCCTTCCTTCCTTCCTTCCTTCCTTCCTTCCTTCCTTCCTTCCTTCCTTCCTTCCTTCCTTCCTTCCTTCCTTCCTTCCTTCCTTCCTTCCTTCCCTGCTTCACAATATGGCCCTCAAGAAGCTTTCTGCAGCACCTGCCCTGGCCTGGCACACTATTTCATAAATACTCAAAGCTGTGACTCCTCCCTCCCATCACCCAACACTTGCCTGACTCCTCCCTCCCATCACCCAACACTTAGCTCAAGATCTGCCTCCAACTGCCATGCCACATGACTCAGAGATTTTAATTATTTCTTTCACCCAAGGGTATGGTATCTGTCCCCCATCAAATACGGAGGTAGCCTCAGTGATCTGTAACATTATCTGCACTAGACTACACAATCTTAGAGAACAGGGCCTGGGTCTTCCCATCTAACACAGTTCTTTGGCCTCCAGACATGCCAGGAACATTTGTCTGATACCTAAACTGAAGACAGGTGAGTGCTCGAGCCACTCCACTCAAAGAACAAAGAAGTTCCTGCTAATTATTCCCAAGCACTCTTTCTGCAACCTCACTGGGGTGGTGAGGAGAGAGGTGTGTGTCTATTCTACATACAACATTGGCACTAGAGCAGTGGTTCTCAACCTTCCTATGCTGTGACTCCTTGATACAGTCCCTCATGTTGTGCTGACCCCCAACTATAACATTATTTCATTGCTGCTTCACAACTGTAATTTTGCTACTGTTATGAATCGTAATGTAAATATCTGACATGCAGGAGATCTGATATCTGACCTCTGTGAAAGGGTCACTCAACCCCCCAAAGGGTTGTAGCCCATAGGTTGAGACCTGCTTTACTAGAAGGATGAGACTTGACATGAGGACAGACCTGCAGCAGAGCTCAGAGAAAACCACCTAGGGTACAATTCCTTTAACCCAGACAGCATCCTTTGGTCCACATGGATAAAGCATCGTCAAGTGGCAAAGGGCATCTCAGAGGGGCACAGCCTGGCTCCAGCAGAGACAAACCTCGAGGCTTAGGCTGACAGCAGCGCTTGAGCACAAAGCTTATATTGTCCGTGCGCAGGATCTGCTTCTTGAGGTGGTTCATGAGGTCTCTCAGGCTGGGGAAGTGGTCAGCAGAGCCATGCAGGCTGTAGCGGCCCTTCTGCACCTCAATCTGAAAGTTCTTGAACTGCTTCTGGCCACCCAACACCTGCCATTCAGAAAAACAATCCTGTTTAGAATGGGGTCAGGTGATGTTAATGTTAGGGGCCACTGAGCAAGAGGGTGTAGAAAGTATACATCTAAAAATATCCCCAAATAAACTCCACCAACAAACCAACCAACCAGTAGGTCAATAATGAGCAGTGCCAGGAAAAGGCACTGATAAAGGGAGTCACTACATCAGCATACGGAGACCTTACAGCTACAGAAGTGTTGTTACATCTCACAGAAATGACCTGTAAGATGAAGGTCATGAAAATGTCAATGATTGTTGCATAGTTTTAAAAATTTGACACTTTTCAGAATACCAATTATTGAAAGCTACTCCACATGTGAAAGATACTCCACATGAATATCTATGCAATGTCCTCTCAGGTTCACGAAACATGATGGAAGACGGGGCAGAAAAAGTGTAAGCAGAGGAGGGAGAGGTGGAGTGTTACAGGACACTTTTTCCTGGCACAGCACGGCTGCTGCCCTCTTGAACTCTGAGTAGCTGTGACTGTCAGGACAAGACTGAGCTGATAACATTTTATTATGGAGGGAGGAGGGATCAGGAGACTCTATCCCTCCAAGGCTATACAGCCAGTTAACAGCTGCCATGGAAGGAAGAGGCATTTTCTTTCGTGGTATAGATACTCGTACAGTATAGCTACGTGGTATAGCTTCATGGTATAGCTCCTAGTGCCGGTGAGCCTATGAGCAATCCTAATTAATTGAACTCTACTAGTGCCGGTGATCCGATGAGCAATCCTAATTGAACTCAGTTGGTCACCCAAAAAAAAAAAAAAGACATCACAACAGAAGGACTTTCAGAGAAGAAGAAAGAGATTGGCAGGAGTTGGAAGGGGCAAGAAAGGAAGGAGGATTGGTTATGAGGGGGTAAATATGATCAAATATATACATACATGAAAATATAACAAAGTCATTATTATGTATAATATATGCTAATTTTAGAAGAAGAAAAAGCCTTAGCACTTCCTAAAGATTATCCTATACTATGTATGGAGTAAGAACTGTGATAGCTAAATTCACCCAGAACTCTTTCAGAGTGCGCCATGGCACACCATGAACCAGCCCAGGGAGAAGCAAAGTAGGAGCTGGTGTCTGGCTGTCCATCCAGTCCACAATTCCACAAAAAGAGTCTGAGCAGCTTTCTTCCACAGGATCTTCTTATACAAAGAAAGATATGGAGGATTTGTGCCAAGAAGATCTCCTTATGGTGTAAATTGGGACATGATATTTAAAACATCAATATCCACAAGGTTACTTCATCCATACAAACCCAAACAATGAGGATAGCACCACCTCTGTCATATGGACTCTGTAAGCTTTAACCAACTGCATGTATGTAAAATGTTAGCCCTGTGCCTGGTCGGATGAAATGAACTTTCTGGATGTTTATATGGTATACACCTTGGGACAGCAATTTATGTCAAAATGCTCAAAACTATTGCTGGGGAAAACAGGCCTGTTGATGAGGTGGCCTTTTGATACTAGTCTACACCAGAGAATGCCACAGGCAAATACAGTTCTATGTCTGATGATTCTGCCATTGAGTATAAAGTAAGCCACTCTAGATAATTCTGCTGACGTTCACATGTGACTGATGGGAGGCAATTTTCTGGTCATGTTCCGCCTTCCAGAGCTACAGTTCTGCCAAGAGAAGGCAGAAGAGAAGGGAAGAGGGTGGAAAGCAGGAGAGAGGGAAGGAAGGAGGGGAGAGGAAGGGAGGACTGGCCATAAGCAAGGAGACAGGATCTTGGCTACTGAGTGTCCTATCAGACAGGATCCCTTGCCAGACTACCAGGGACTTGCTCATAGACCCAGGGGTTCCTCTCTGCCACAGCTCCTGGGCTGGGTGGCGATGGGCAGATACCTTGTGGCTGCATCTCTTGGCCCACACCTGTGTCCCGACTGACCTCAGACTTTTCAAAGCAGGTGACGGTCATGAGGATGTTGTCAAAGTCAGTGCAGCTCCACCTCAGCACGTACATCCCCTCCTCGCTCCCTTCTTGCCGCAGCTTATTGATGGCATATTCTGTGCTAGAGAGAAGAGGGAAAGGGACAGAGGCTCACAGCACAGCACTTCAACTCCCAGGGACAGCCACTCCCCTGCACCAGCGCAAGCTTCTGGTCCTAAAGTCCTCTCTGACATGGCATGAAGCATGTGACGAAATGGAAGAACTTGAGACACCCTGAGTATCCAAGGCCTAGAACTCACCTACTGTCTCCCAACACACAGAGATCTGCTTGATTGTCCCCAAGTTCTCCAAAGACACTGTCTCCATGTCTCAGCAGAAGAATGCCAAGGATACAGCAGCAGCCAGAGTCCCATGCTGGGCCCTCTCCAGCTCCTCGTTCTAACTGGCAAAGGAGCCTGGCTAAGGAGGGCAGGTGGGTCCACTCTGTTTACTGCAGTGGCCTCATAACCACAACAGGCCCGGCTTACAGTAAGTGCTTACTCAGTAACGAGCTGAATAAATAAATACCTCAGTGGTGAGTGAAAGAGCAGAGGAGAACACGTCGTTTACTCCTTTGTATTCCCCAGTGCTGTGAGTCGTGATGTGCACAGGGCACAGAACACTGTGCCTGGTAAGCGTGCCGACAAGTGTTGGTGGAAAGAGGACTGGTGTGGTCAGTGTGCTTTAGAAAAGCAGAGACTTGCCGGGCGGTGGTGGCGCACACCTTTAATCCCAGCACTCGGGAGGCAGAGCCAGGCGGATCTCTGTGAGTTTGAGGCCAGCCTGGTCTACAGAGTGAGATCCAGGACAGACTCCAAAGCTACAGAGAAACCCTGTCTTGGAAACCAAAACCAAAACCAACTAAACATTGGTGGTAAGGAGGTAGTGAACACCACTGAAGGAAAGCAGAGCAGAACACAATACCCGGGGAGGAAAAGGAGGGCACAGGATGTTGTCACCTCATATAAGGTGATTAGAAAAGACTTCTCACACAAGGCAGTAGCTAACACCTGAAGAAGGAAGGGCTGTGGAGACCCTAGAGCAGTGGTTCTCAATCTGTGGATCATTACCCATTTGGGAGTTCACATATCTTACATATCAGGTATTTACATTTTGATTTATAGCAGTAGCAAAATTACAGTTATGAAGTAGCAACAAAATAACTTTATGGTTGGGGGGTCACCACAACATGAAGAACTGTATTAAAGGGTTGCAGCATTAGGAAGGTTGAGAACCACTGCCCTAGAGGAAGGGCATTCCCCACATCAGGAAAAGCCAGTGCCAGTGTCTGGAGGCTCAAAGAAACTGGAACACCAGAGAAAGATGCTTGTAGGGTAGCCAGCTCCTTGCTCTGCAATTCCTCATGTGCCTGTCTCCCCAGGCTGTGAGCCTCTCTCGGCCAGTGACCACACACCACCAAACTATTCTCTCGGGTAACCAAGATGGGAAGAAAGGGGAAAGCATGTCACATGGAATACAATTCCTAAGATTTCAAGATCTGCATCCTGTCTCCCTTGAAGTACACAGTATTGGATAGGATGATGGGAGCTGGCTATGGAGAAGTGAAGGGGTTGAACTATACCAATTAAGGGAGTAGTCAGGCATGCTGTAAGAGCCATGGCAGGAAATGACAGGAAGGGCTGACGTTAGATCAGTGAGTACAGTAAGGAAAGAGTGCCAGCCACCGGCCAACTGCCCCAGCCTCCACAACTGGCACACGTGGAGCTAAGGGGACAAGACTTTCTACCTCTAAAACCTAGGTTCTTGGCACACCAAACATAATTGAGAGCATTCTGGAACCAACCAGATGGGTCCATGACAGCCATTCTGTATATTGTGGACAATCAGTGGTGGAGCCACATCAGTGCAGAGGAAATGGTGGGCATCTGCTGTGAGCCGGAAGTAGCCATCTACCAGGGACACAAAGGACAAGGCCTCCTCATGAGAAGAGAGCTTCAGTTCCTGGTGAGAGAGAAGACATATCACAGTTACATCACTATCCTGATGTGGCTGGCACCTACCTGCAGATACCTTTGAGAAGCAAAGTCCAAATGCTCTAGAGTAGGGAGGCAGCTGGCTGAAGCAGGCCCCACCTGGCATACAAGCACCTTAGTCTCCTGACAGCAGAAACCTGAGCAGCAGGAGAGGTGTGTGGGAGATGCAGAGAGAACCGACAATCAGAGCAAGACTTGGCAGCTTGCTGGCATTCTGCTTTCGTGAAAGACCAGCAGCCAAGTACTGCCTGCTCAAAGAGTGGAGACAGAGAGCAGGAATGTTCTCGGGTGGGCAGAGGGCACAGCAGTGAATCACAGGCTCTGCAGCCTGCCTCTTCGGGTTCACAGCATCTCTACCTGATACTGGGCTCAAACATAGCCAATTCGCTGTTTTTATATTCAAAATGGTCAACTAGTGGCAATTTCACATTGTTTAACCAAGAATCTGTGTGTCCTTAACAGGTTACTTAACCTCTTTGTGCCTCTGTAAAATAAGGATGACTACCACCACCGAGGTGATATGGTGAATAAAACAGCTGACACTTGTCAGGTCCTTAGAGCAGGAAATGCCTGGCACCCTAGTGTTGGTGTTGGTGATGGAGAACCAACTTCCAAGAGACAGGTGTTCCGTGTCTTTCCTTGTGATTGCTCCCTTTGCAGCACGGTAGCCTGGCAGACCCAGAGGCCTGTGTGCCTAGTGTGAACTCTGACCTTCAATATGGGGGCACTAACTGGGTGCCGGATGTGACTGGCAGCTCAGACAGGCTGGAGCTGCTCATGAACTGTAAACCCCACTCCGCTGTGGTCTTACAAGGCTGCCCACTGTGACAAGCAGACCACTGAGCTGCTGTCGTCACCACACCCTCACCCCTCAGATTCCTTGGGGATGGAGACTCCTTAGACACCCTAATGACACTGGCAGAAACTGTGGCCTACAGCAAGGCAGCCTCAGACAAATCCTGCCTCTTTCTCAATGTCAAGTACCATACACGTCCCCATGGCTCTCTACTGCAGTCTCAGGTCCCCATTTGAAACAACTGACACCCCTACATCTAACAGTTCTACAGCAATGGTTCTCAACCTTCCTGATGCTGCAACCTCTGAGTTCAAAGCCAGCCTGGACTACATGAGATTGACTCAGTCTAGGAGAGAAAACAAAGCCAGGCAGTGGTGGCACACACCTTTAATCCCAGTACTGGGAAGCACACACACCTTTAATCCCAGTACTGGGAAGCACACACACCTTTAATCCCAGGAAGTGGTGGCTGGGCAGAGAAAGGTATATAAGGCGTGAGGAAACAGGAACTAAAGGCTTTTCGGCAGAAGCATCCCTTTCAGCTAGAGGCTTTTTCGGCTGAGGTTTTTCAGGCTGAGGAGTTAGAGGTGAGACGTGGCAGTGGCTTGTTCCTTTGTCTCTCTGATCTTTCAGCATTTACCCCAATATCAGGCTATGGGTTTTTATTACAAGACCATTTAAGATTTGAGCAACAACAACATCTTAATACAGTTCCTCATGTTGTGGTGACCCCAACTATAAAATTATTTTCATTGCTACTTCGTAACTCTAATTTTGCTACTGTTATGAATCATAATGTAAATATCTGATATGCAGATGGTCTAAGGCACCCCTATGAAAGAGTTGTTCGAATTCCAAAGGGGTCATGACCCACAGGTTGAGAACCATTGCTCTAAAGACGCAAAAACACAGGCTCTTCACCACAATCTACAACCTGGGGTGAGGTATCAATAACACGCTTCTCCCTCCTTTTCCCCCAACATCTCTCAACATTTCTACTTATCTCTTTATTTCTTATATTTTTAATTAGGTTTATTTGTGTGTGCATGCATATGTGTGTGTATGAACACACGCATGCCACAGTGCACATGTGGAGGTCAGAGGACAACTTTCTGGAGTCAGTTCTCTCCTTCTACTGTGTGTGTGTGGCTCCTGGGATTGAACTCAGGTCTTCAGGCTTGGTGGCCAAGTGTCTGTACCTGCTGAACCATCCCACCAGCCGTTCACTTTAACTACATTTTTATTCCTGACAAAGTTGTGTGTTTTAATGTTTGAAAAGGGGGAAGGTAGACAAAGAAAATGACAGCCACTCACAATCTCACCACAGACAGGTGACCGTGAAGATGGATCATTTGCTCTTAAGGCATATGCACATGCATGCTAACCTCCAAAAACTTGGTTAAAGTCTATCAGCACTAGCTTATAGATCAATATTTACATTCTGTTCTTATCCCATTTACAGAGTTTTCTTTTCTGTTTTAACAGTTTAGTTATGTAATCTCTCACTACTCGGATGAACTGATCATTTTCCAGAGCCTTCTTCTATTTGTATACCTAGGGTGTCTGCAGTATTTTGACACTGTAAATACTGATGAACTGAACACTTACTTATAAGCCACTATCTATCTGCATCTCACATGGTTTCTGGAAAATATGTTCCCTGGGTTCCTAAATGGAGACCCACAGGAATATTTTCAAGGATTTTGCATCTGCTGTCACACTGCTTTCCAGAAGGCTGTCAGAAAGGCAGCCTCTAGAGAGGAGATGTGACCTGGGTCCTGGGCTGCTTCAGCAGGCTTTTCCTTTGAGTTGTGTGTTATCTTTCTGACACTGTTTTAGGCAAAACAAGGTATTTCCCTGGTGCTGATGCCCTCCACTCTGTAACATGCCTGTCACACTAGCCTGTCCTCAACATGTGACATCAGAGGTGACTTCCCACAACAAAAACATGTTTATCTGGCAGAGCAGCCACCACTTTCCCTGCCAAGCCGGCCTGCTTGTTTAGGCTGTGTCCTCCAGTGAGGTGACATTCTCTCTGCTCTCTGAGAGTCCCTGGGTGTGCCTGACACCCTGGTGGGGCTGGCTATTCTGTGGCCTGCCACTTGCCTGAAGTGTAATCGTGTGCCAAGTGTGGCTTCCCACCATTTATCTCAGATGACCCACCCAGCTCAGCAAAGCAGCTGCCTAGCTGCCTTTGGGAGCTCTATCTTTTCCTTTTAAAATCAGAGATTAATTTATGGTTAACATAGACTGGAGATGAACCAAAGCCTACAGTAATAAACTTTAGGGATTGACGATGATACGCAGAGTTGCCCAGAGAGCAGAAAGACAGAAGGACCAGAAAACAAAATAAAAGGCAAATAAGCCAGGTGTTGGATCCAGCTCTGCTGTGGGGGTCTAGTGCATGAGCAGGGCAGGTAGGGACCCTGGTCCTTGCAGAACCCCCTCTCCTCACCGCCTCCTGCTCCTTGTCTAGAGTACTGAGAAGGTAGAAAGTTGGTATTTCCTGGGTTTGGGAATGTGGGTCTGGTTGTGCAGTGGACCAGGCTCTTAAGACACTCCTGAGAGGTATAGACTCCCTAGGGAGGTGGAGACTGGGAGGCATTAGACTGGCAGAACAATCTAAGGAAGAAGTCGGGTTCCAGTCCCAGGGCGGGGCCATCACATAGCAGGCTTTTGTCTAGCGCAGACCTCCATGCACCTCTGGCCACCACACTAACGTGGTAAAATAAATACAGGGCTGATTTAACTCCGTTTCTTTCCTGTCCACGTGTGTGTGCGTGCGTCTGCCATAAGTGTGCAGGTGCCCATAGAGACCTGAAAAAGGCACTGGATTTCCTAGAGCTGGTTTTGAATCACAGGACATGAACGCTGGGGTCTAAACTGGGGTCCTCTGAAAGGATAACTATTTTATTTAATTGCTCTTAACAGCTGAGCCATCTCTCTGGCTCCTTGTCACTTGGTTTTGTAAACTAAATGTTGACACTGAAACGTCATTGGGTGGTTCAAAACCCTAAAGCAGATGGACATTTACAAGAACCAAGCACGGTACTGGATGTGCCAGTCTAATTCTGACGCACACTGGCAATGGGACTTCTGGCTTAAAAGGGACCGTCACCAGACCTTTAACTGGGAATGACACTCTGGAAATCCGGGCCACAGAGCTATCCTCAACTCGCTCGCGCTCTCTCTCTCTCTCTCTCTCTCTCTCTCTCTCTCATCAGCACAGCCAGACTGAGCAGCTTACCATGTTCTTGTTGTCCTGCTTGTTAATGCTGACCACAGACTCCTTTATTACAATGTGGGTGATTTCGGGGAAATAGGAAAAATTGTTCCAATCTTCCCGGACTTTATTTCTCTCTTCATCCTTCTTGTGTTTATAGTCCAGTTTTTTCCGCTTCAGTTTATTTTTTTCCTTTTCAACAGGAACAACCTGATAAGATAACAAAAGTGACAGGATTTAGTTAGCTTTCTCATTTTCTGTTGGTCAAAGGTCAGTGCTTCAAGCAGTTTTGTAAAGGGCCAAGGCCCATGGAAGAGAAAGTCAGCATACCCGAAGTCAGAGCAACTCAGAGAACACTGGCTTAGAGACAAATGATGGAGCCCTATCAGAGAATCCTGGGATTTCATTCTCCAACAACCCTTAATGAGCACCCAGATTAAAGTGCGTCCACGGTTTACAACGTGCATGCTGATGCTGGAGAGGACATAATGGGCACGCACGCACGCACGCACGCACGCACGCACGCACCAACCACAGGCCTCCTCACTTCCAGACTAACAGTGTGCTTCAGCACAGGCAGAGAGCAGATCTTCCCCAACACAAATGGGCAAAACTCAAGTTCCTCCTGCTGCCAATGTTTTGACTTTACAAGAGATGATATGAATCCATATTTCAACAACTGACACATTGAAGAATACACAGCTGCATGAGTTCATCTAGTTGACTAGCACGAGCTCTGCAGAACAGATTCTACATTAACTTCCTGTCTGTACCAGTTACTTAACTAGTCAGACCATCTCTGAGTCACCATTTCCCCAGTCATAAAACATTTAATCTTCATGAGATTAGGCACATGCCTATCTATACTTTAACTACTACGCAGAAAGCCCTTGGTAATTTGGTATTGTTATTTTACATGAAAACAAAGCATGGGGAGAAAAAGGAACCTTATATTTAATATCATTACTTGCAGTAGTAGCTACGCAGCTACAGTAACTCAATCAACAGTTATTATCAGTCGGGGTCTGTGCCTACATGCCATCCATTTAGTTCTCTCAACAACAGTAGCTGTAGTCAGCCCACTGACTTCATGGGTTCTACATCCACCAACTCTGTGAGCAAAGCTTCAATAGCCAATGAGCAAACTGTCAGTCCTGTAATGCTGTGTCTGTACCCACCTGCACTCTTTTCTCGTCACTGTTCCCCAAATAGTTCAGTGTAACTAGTTATGTAGGAGTTACATAACATTAGGTATTATAAGGCAATCTAGATGTAACAAATGTACACAGAAGGCTAAATAAATAAAAATACTGTATCATTATCTAGGAGACATGAGCATCCACAGATTTTGGTACTGCACAGAATCATGAGACAATATCTGCCCCCAGGTACTAAGGGACAACTTAACAGATGAGACTCTCCCCAACAGATGAGTCCTATGTACCTATATGGGTAGAAAAACCCTCCCAAGGCCACATAACCATAGGAGTGGAGCTGGAATTTGAACATGTCTCTTAGATTTAAACTCCTGTCTTTACCTCATTTGGCAAAGACCAACAGCTTTGGATATAGTTCAGCAGTAGAGCACTTGCCTCAACATGTGAGGCCCTAGATTTGACTCCAGCACTGTAATGACACCAAATGGGGGAGGGGTGCATAGCATGCTCCCGGCCCTTGATTCCACCCCCAGTACAACAAAACAAACACCTCAATAAAGCTTCATGACACAAGTGCAATTATCTATTTTGTGACGCCAAAAGCCTGCCGAGGTTCAGTTCTTGCCTCAACTATGGCTCAGTTAGGATGTGAGGGATGAGTAATACATGGCCTCCAGCCAAGGTGATTGAACGCCTATGGGGTGAGGTCACGCAAACAAGTGATTCTGACAGGCTCAAGAGCACACACCAGTGACAGAGGAGCTCCTCTTCTCCTTCATCAGACACCCATAGCCACTTACATTTGGTTTCTGCCGCCACTGGATCCCAAGATTTCCAGTCACCATGACTTCATAGAGAACACTGCCACTGTCATTCGAAGGGAAGCGACTCAATTCATTTTCTGAGGAAATCAGTAGCATAGAAGTCTCGAATATTTCAGCTCCATAATGTTTTGTCAACGTTTCCAAGGTAGCCAGGTATTTCACCTTCAGGTCATGTGTGGATACACTGCTGTCACAGATGGTCTTGTTGTTAAATTCCTTCAGGAAATCCTTGAAAACATTGTTTATTCTCATCCTAGTAAGAAGATTCCTCTGTCTGATGGATTTATTCAGTGTTTCTGGAATATATCGCTTGTAGCTAAAAGAAAATAGAAAAAAACTTTTACGTACAAGTTAGCAAGAAATGATTAGAAATATATCTCTATGACATTCCTTGTATGTATAGGCAAATGAGGAAACAGGATCTAATCCCAGCGAACCACGGATGTAGACAATTACAAAGAGAAAGACATAGGCTGGAGAGATGACTCAGTGGTTAAGACTGCACTTTCAGCTGGGCAGTGGTGGTGCATGCTTTTAATCCCTGCACTTGGGAGGCAGAGCCAGGCGGATCTCTGTGAGCAAGATTCAGGACAGGCACCAAAACTACACAGAGAAACCCTGTCTCAAAAAACCAAAAAAAAAAACAAAAAAACAAAAACAAAAAAAAAACCAGACTGCTCTTCCAGAGGACCCACATGGCAGCTCACAACTATCTGTAACTCCATTCCTAGGAGAGCCAACTCCCTCACAGATATACATGCAGGCGAAATACCACTGTACATAAAATAAAAATAAATAAATTATTGAAAAAAGAGATAGAAATAGAAGTAACCTCATGAGATTTATGCCACTATCATAAATAATACAGCCACAAAGAACCCTCCCTTCATTTTTGGAAGGGTACACCTGAGGGTTAGTACCTCTTCTATGGTACCTGGAATGGTCCTAAGCACTCACAGGTGCTAGGCAAGAGACTCTAGCACTGAGCTATATCTTTTGCAAATAAGCTCTTAAAAATGGGATTGTTTTTCTTTTTTCTTCTTTTTTTTTCTAGTTTTATTTGAGACAGTGTCTCACTATGTAGCCTTGGCTATCCTGGAACTTGCTATACAGACCAGGCTGGCCTCAAACTCAAAAATCTGCCTGCCTCTGCCCCTGCCTCCCAAGTGCTGGGACTAAAGGGATGGACCACCATGCTCGGCTGGGGTTGTCTCATTGGTGAGTGGAGAGGCAATTCAATTTCACTAATGGGCTGAAATTACATAGACTGAATATTATTCTCAAACCACATCTTAATACAATTTTCTGTAACTAATAACTGACCATTCCTCACATCAGAAGAACCAGCTCCAGGCCACTAAGTACAGGCTACAGAAGGTGCTCGGACAGACAGCGCTGTCATTGTGGGAAGGACAGGAAGCATGGACGGCATCTGCCTAGAAACTTCACTCTAGCTCCCATTCCTGAGAGTCTTGAACAGCATAAAAAAGTCAGGCCACAGTTTTACTGCTACTTTGTACAAATATTCAAAGATCTGAATCATGCAGAGAGATGTCAGAAAAACATTGCAGCAGTTAAACAGGAAGTATGAACGCATGTAAAATAATATTACAACTAGGTGAGGTGGAACATGCCTGGAACACCAGCATTTGGGAGGCTGAGGTAGGAAGATCATGAGTTTGAGGTCAGCCTGGACCACATAAAGCAAGACCCTGCCCCAAAACTAATGTCCCAAATCAATAGCATGTCCCCACTATCCACTCAGGCTAGCAGGAAGGCTTACCTGATGTCTTTGGGAAGTTCTGGCAACTGCAGTTTCTTCATCATGGCATAGTGGGAGATGGCCAGGACAGCCATCCCCAGGCACTCATTCTCAATGTCATGTCCATCCTGCTCCGTCTTGGGGTCCCGAATGGGAGCCAGGCATTTGATCAAATCATACTGTCCCTGGGGATCAGAGAAGAGAAAAAAAAATGAGCTGCCACCTAAGCTTCAAGAGCCACCCATGTTGATCCTGAGAGGATCAAGATGGTCAAAATGCCACACAGCAAGAAAAGGAATCAGAGTGTCTCCAGTATCAAGGCTGTTTCCACTAAAATGGAGCACAAGGCAGTTAAGAAGATGTTCTCCCTAGATTACTTCATTCATTCATTTAGTGAGTGTTTATCGAGTACTTGTATGTCAAGGTGCTGGTAAAGAGCACAAAATCATAAAGCCCTGTCATGGGGCTCTCTACACAAACAATGCCCATACACAGTCTACATCAGGTCTGAACTGCATCAGAAACAGACAGAAGACACTGGGCCGACAGCATTAGCTTCACAGCCATGTACCAGCCAGCCTAGTGTAGGGACTGTGTGTATGGAGTTGGCAGGGCACCAGCTCCCTTTCAGATGTGGGTTTGGGGAAAGGGGAAGGAGTCACATTCCACAGTGCATCATTACCACAAACCATTAGTTTGTCCCACACAAACTAATGTTAGTCACATTTTTAGTAGAGAAAAATGTCACCAGAATACACTATCTCACATATGGGGGGAGAGTATAGCATTCCACAAACTATGGGGACTTTAAAAACAAAATATAAAACAAGACTAAAAACCAGTACCCATAACTAGCCTTGTTCAGAGCAATGATAAGCCAGCACAGGCTCACACTCACTAACCCCTAACCTCCCTGCTAGACGTGTGAGCCGCTACTTTACTTCACCTTAGTCCTCACAACAGCCCTGTTAGTCCTGGTAGAGAGGAATGGAATAATGAGCAGGACATTCTCCTAGGCACTAGAGATTTAGCAATGGAGAAACTACATTTCTGACCTCATAGAGGGTCCATTCTGACGAAAAAAAACAGGAATCACTCATGTTAGATGCTTACAAAAAAGTGAAGTCAAATAGAAGAGTGGTGTAGGAACCGAGGGCTGAGATAAGTCTGACCCTGACTCCAGGGCACCGTCCCCAACACTGCAACAGCCATGCCCACTCTCTGCTAGGCATCCCACTCCAGGAAGGTGGGTGTCCACCGCTCTGCCTGGGTGAAGGTGGGTCTGCAGAGAGGTTTCCTTCTCTTTTATGTTTGTGTTTATTCTTCATTTAACTTTTAAAACACTATTATAACTGAATATTAAAACAAAAACAGCAGCCAAGTAGTGAACATATTATGATTACCGCCCCCACATTCACTACTGCAGAGAGAATGACAGAGTAGAAGAAAGGTTTCTACTGAGACACTCGTTTTCTCTGAAAGTACTTCAGTTTCATGCTTTTGTTTTGTTTTGTTTGGGGGTGGGGTGCTGCAGTTCCCCTTGTGCCCACAATAGGACTTTTTTCTTTCAGGTAATAAAGAAAGGTCACAGGCCAGTTACACCAAGTTTTGAAAATGAACAAGGATCTACACCAACAATGCTTGAGGAGCAGAGAAAATCTGAAGCTGAGATCCTGGGAAGAGAAGGGAGAGTCTGTGACTGTCTATACAACTAACTCAAGGAACTCTATGTTGAGAAGCTGGCTTTCCTGAAGATGAGAGTCTAAAGCAAGGATGATGTCATCCTTGAAGCTGGACACTCTTCCTCTCTTTGGGAGTTCTTCCTGTTCAAGCCTCTCCACAGCCTCTATCACTAAAGTCTGTTCCTTTAAGAGGGATTCTTATTGAGTAGCCAGTCCAGGCTGACCTCTGACTCCCAGCAGGAGTCTTTAAAGGTCTGGAGTTGCAGGTGTCAGACACCTGCCTGGCCCCGTGATTTCTTATGCAGTGTATCTATGTGTCATTTACAAACTCACTGTTCCTTGTTGTCTACCTTGAGTATACAATGGTGCACACAGACACCATACCTGGCCCCGTGATTTCTTAAGCAGTGTATCTATGTGTCATTTACAAACTCACGGTTTCTTGCTGTCTACCTTGAGTATGCAATGGTACACACAGACACCATGGCATTTCACTCAAGTACCCAGAGTCTTGGCAAATATAACCGCATAAGGCAAACGAGACACAGACACCAGTAAATAATGTGTTACATAAACGAATTGGTGTGAGGCCAGCAATGTGGCAGAAAATAGGGGAAAGAAAAGTGGCTGGCCTGGAAAATCCACAGCTGGGAGCCGGCCCCTTGGTTAACATACTACCTGCCCCGGCTCCCTGCCCTTCCCAGTCACCTGGGCAAGACCATCACAGAACGGGCCATCAAGTGCCACCAAGGACCCTGAGCCCCATCTGCTCTCACTCTCCTCATGAACTGCAGGCCTCCCGGCTCAAGCTTCCTACCTGCGCAAACAAATATTCCAGTGAACTGGCATCGAGGAGTGGGGTAGCTTCTGGAACCTTTTTCTTCTCATATCCATTCTTCTGCTTCTTTGGAGAATGTCGCCATACAGACTGCTCGTTGTCATTGGTTCCATGCCAGTTGGTAAAATAGAACCTAAAAGACAGCAGGAATAATGTCAACTGCGGCAGAAGAGCCCGTGGACTGCTGACCCGGGCTGAAGCTGACTGTGGAAACCAAAGACACAAGCCTTGCACTACAACGCTCAGGACCCTGAGCAGCACCCTTCTCACTCTGCCAAGTGTGCTGTACAAGGTACCCTCAACACCTCCTCTGGGTCAGGAGGATAACGTCCTGGTGACCACAGGACAACTCTTCCGACACCTGTTAACACTGATCACACCTCCCTAGGTGAAAACACCTGCTGCCTACAACTAGCAGCTACCCTACAGCTCTAGTCCTTCGTGGCTGTCCTTCTAGTCTTGGTCCTACCATTTCTGAAATCAAGTTCTGTCCTACAACCAACACTAATACAGTAGTGTTTCTTAGGTCCCAGTTGGCTGTTAGTGAATTGTGATGCATTTTACAATGAGCAAGGCCTCAAAAGAGAAATACAAAAGCATCAGCTGTGGTGACCTGATGAAAGTGCACAGCACTTTACAGCTTTATACCACCTAATCCTAAGAGCACTACCCCAGGGAGACTCCACTGTTTCCTTGTGCAGATGGAGAAAACTGAAGTCCACTGAGGCGAAGTGACCGAACACTCCAAGTCTGACTCACTACCACTTTGGTCTGTCACTGCTGGGGAAACAGGATGGATTTTAAGCTGTGGGAGAGTGGCTGAGCTACTCTGCCCAGTTGTCTCTAGGCTGCAGACTCAGCTCTGTCTGGGGCTGTCTCCCATTTGGGCCATGTCACTGAGAAGCAATAACTCCCACCCTAAAGAGCTCCTATTAAAGGCAGACAACAAAAGAGCCAGGACAGGAGACAGGGCTCTCAAGCACAGTCTCTGCCCTCTGTGAGTTCCCTGCCCACAATAACACAAAACAACAGGAAGTGGGACACATGTCATAAGCAGAACTACACTGTAGCTTTCACAGTCCCCCATACTTCTCTTTTCCTCTATAAACATCTGCTAAGAGCTACATTTTACAACTACTAGATTTAAACTCAGTTATTTAGGATTTTAAATAAAATGTAAACATCTCATGGATCCCTGGTGATATTATGAGCCCTTAACACCATGTTTAATAGGTAACTTGTCCAGAATAATAACTTATCCTGGGGTGCACACAACCTGCAGGCTACAGGTTGAACATTCCTGGTTCTAGAATACAGACTGCAAGTAGGTACATGGATGAGACAAGATGCTTCTGAAAGAACAAGATGAACTGAATTGGCCAGGAAACAAGCAGGTACATCTTGAAACAGTGTGGGCAAAGTGAGAGCTCCCTGGCAGCAGAGGCCACAGCTGGCTTGCTCCGCACCAAACCCCCAGAGCCTATAATATAGCAGGTGCCAAATATGTGCTTGACAGATAAACAACAAGTGATGAACAAACTCAGGGAGTCGCAGTCAACATGGAAAGGAAAGGATGGACACATTACTTTAAAGGTAACAATCAGTATTTTGCAGCTTCCAGTGGTTGTGCACAGCCATCGTCTCTGCAGATCATGAAAGGAACTGGGAGACTGACTATGGGCTTTACTGTTGCCTGCAGGCAGAAAACCACACACTGCACAAACTACACCAGGTCACCAAAGACAGGTTCTCCCTTTGTTTCCATGTATGTTCTAGGAGACCAGATTCCAGTTACACTAAGAGCCAAGGGGACCCACCAAGGCAGTGGCGAGTGTTTCTGTGGCCCAGGCCTTACAGTACTCTTCACAGGAGCAACATAACACACCAGAGAGGAGTCAGTGAGGTTCCACACTTCTGTAAGCAGGAAGTAAGGAGTGAATCACCTGGCCTGCTACAAAAGTTCAACCTGAGATCTGCCTGAAGAGAATATAGGCCAGGTAAATTCTGCCAGGTGGTAGGTAAGACCACGACAGAACCACAAGGTTATGTTCACCATGGCGGCTTCCCTGCAGCCTGGCACTGAGAGAAGCGCCGAGGACAGGCGCTCTCTGGACCAACCCAACCCATTCATCCAGGACAAATGTCGCTAGATTGGTAAGCAAGGTGCAGTGATGCATGCTCACAATTCCAGGATTTGGGAGGCTTCCGCGGGAAGATTGCAAGTGCAAGGCCGGCCTAGGCAACTTGGCAAGATACCATTCAAAAAAAAAAAAAAGGTGCTCACTTGTCAGCACAAATACAGAGAATATTACATGGACCCAGTGCAAGCATAACATGCAAAGCTGTGAAGTGTTCCATACTTAAAAATAAAAGATGACTATCCACACTAACAGTTTCCTAATTACTAATAAAACTAGAAACAAGAACACGCCACTATGCCTGGGTTTTTATGTAGGTCCTGGGTGAGGATCCAAATTCATATCCTCACAAGCACTTTATTGACTGGGCCAGCTCCAGTATAACTATAAAATTCTCAAATTATCAATTTACTGCAAAATAAAAAAAATTACCAAGCAGCTTACTAAACTTATCATATATAAATCCTGATAATATGGTAACAGTTAAAACAAGGTGGGGAGTAAGTGTTGTGTTCTTACAGCCCATGCTCCTTTTCAGAATGATGAGAAGGAGAGAGCAACAGATCAGCCAAATACACCTTGAAAGTTCCTTGCCAGTGGTGGTGGCACACACCTTTAATCCAGAGGAGGCAGAGGCAGGAGGATCTCTATGAGTTCGAGGCCAGCCTAGACAACAAAGTGAGTTCCAGGACAGCCAGGGCTATACAGAGAGACCCTGTCTCAGGGGTAAAAAAAAGTTCCTGAGAAACAACACTAGAGATGACTACACATTCGAAGTTTGCGTTTAAACACTGTACCTAATCAAAGTTTTTAGGTTTCTACAGAATTTTACTGAAGTCAGTGATTTTCACTTCTAAGGGCTTCTTTTCTTGAAAAGAAATAAAGAATATGATTGTCTTACATTAACATGTATCATAATTAACTGTCCAAATCATTCAGTAAAAAACGAAAACCACGATTAAAGGGCAAGAATATTTCCTGAAATCTAGCCGGGATGCCACTGAAGGAGCGGCCAGCACTTGCTCTCTTGCTGTTCTTGCTCTTCTTCAGTGGTTAGATCACCAGCTTTCAAGCTCTTTGTAGACTGCTCGAATGCAAATGTTTGAGTTTAGGGTGGTATCTTTTCTCCAACTTCAAAGAGACTGTGGTAACAACAAGGCAGTATCCTGTTGAAGCGCACTGGCAGTGCACTGAGGCCTCTGGGTACTTCCTGCAGCTAACACAAAGGAAACAGGGAAACGCGGCAACCTGTTACCAATGCGGGACTGCCAAGATGGTTTACTGAGTGAGAGACTTCATCAGCTCTCACACTGGGAAAACGGGAGAGTTGAGTCAGGCAAGCACAGGTCTCCTATGAATGCCCAATGCTGCCATGCAGGACTCTGACCTAAGTCTAGCCGCCTATGGGGAGAGAATCAGAACTCAAGGGCACGTCCATGTCTAGACTTCCAGCAGCAGGTCTATCTCCAGTTTGGATCACAGAACCAGCCCCCTGGCTGTGGGAAGTAAGAGCAGAGTGAGAAAAAGAAATCAAAGTGTAGTGAGAAGACTCAGCTGGGAGGGCTAACAAGTCCCCTAAATCTGGGGTGAGAGGCACACCACTCTCCACACAAGGTGAGCACCAGACGGAACAGTGCCACCAAAATGCAAAGGAGGTAGCAGCTGGAAGGTGTTTCCAGCATGGCCTGACATCCTCTTAGCACCTGAGCTAATCTATTGATTTAACCAGATTTATACACATCGAGACCCTTCTCAAAAAGGGACCAGCCTCCTTGTTGGCTCCAAGGCTAACCACATGCTCACATGTGCTTCACTGCTATCCAAAAGACTTTCACTTCCACAGCAGCTCCTGCACACACTGACAGGGCTAAAGTCTGCTCCATGGCAGCACCAGCTAGCTGTCTATGTGGCCTTGGGACACTGAACAAAGTTCGTGACCTGGGGGAAAGTCAAGGAAGGTTCATCAGAACAAAAAGCATAAAAGTAAGGAGAGCCAAGAGTCCTCAGGAGGTCACAGCATAACTCCTGAAGAGCAAGACTGAGAATTTATCTCTGTCACCTCTTCAGGTGGTGTACAGAATGTTTCTTAGCCACAACCTTCAGTAGGAAATACATTTTATAACATACCTCACAAGTCTTAAGACACAATGAGCTTAGGAGATCTATATCTCTATATATGGTTTCTTGTTTCTTTCCCTCTATTTTTTTCAAGTTCTGGTTATAACCCACTATGTTAAACTTATAATCAGGACTCACCATGTGGAAAACTTTGCTAGAGGGTTGGATTCTATCTAAAACACTCTTTGTATCATGTTTACAAAATGTGGCAGAGGTGATCCGATTCACCTTAAATCACACTCCACCATGGAAGATGTCCCTTCTCATACCAAGCAAATACAAAAGTTACAAACCACAATGACTCCAGTACTTCTTCCTAAGTGACTCAGGGCCCTGGCCAAACACTGCCCCAGAGAACATGCTGAAACCCACTAGCGCCAGCTCTGTGTGCTGTACCTCATGCGGTAGTGGAGCCGGAGAGACATCTTGTCGTCCACAGTGATGGTGTGATTTGGAGCGTACCAGAGCTTGGTGCTTTCATTGTACAGGGCGAAGAGGTTGTGACAAAGAGGAGAAATATCTGGGGAAAGAGCACACCAGAGAGCTACAGGCAGATGCATTTGGTCACCTGTTTCCAAAGAGCAACATATGCAAAGATAAAAATTCTCTCATCCAGAAACAATCTAGGTCACCTCATCCTCTCGGGGCAAATACAACTCTCGATTATGTTCACTCAGGGAGTTTTAATCATATTAATCAAGAACATGTATAGCTCCTCAGGAGCATGTACTGTGGCTCCTGGCAAACCAAATTAAACAATTAAAAATAAAATTTGGTAGCATTTCTCATTACAGGGTCTTACCAAATTCTGATTAAAAAAGAAAAGGGCTATCTCAGAGGTCCACAGATCCTACCTGATGTGCATCTTTTTAATCACAGCAAGGAAGAAACATCTGAGAAATGTAGGAATTTCTCAATCTGCTTCCTATAATTTGTTTAAACAATTCTGACTCTGTGATTATACAATCATATACACAAAGAAGTTCCTGGCCACCATACAAACTGCATTTTAGGATAAACAATAAACAAAGTGACTTCGCCAGTGATTAAAATGTATTATCATTAATAATTAAATGCACTAAGTACTCTTTATACTATCATAAATGTATTTATTGGCATTAACTAGCAAGAAGATCTCTTAACAAAGCTGGCCCAATAGTGCTGGGTCTCCTACTCCACTACCTGCTCTTTTAAAAATAACCAGCATGCTGAGAAACCAGATTAGGAAGGGCCATCAGGAGATAGCACACACATGGACTCCAACAGAAGAATGAAGGGATATGAGTGCCAACGATCAGTTGTTACTGTTATCTTTAGCACTAGCCAGATCTCAAGTAAAGAAATGGTAAATTAACATCTCCACTCCCACCCTCATAAAAAGATTGCTTCTCCCGAAACAGTGGCATTAACAAGGCCATTCCTGACCCTTACAGCCTTCCAGTTTGGACCCTGGGTTGAGAAGTTACAGGTGCCTGGGCATCTCAAAATCCTCTTCCATCACTTCAATCTGTGCCTCTCAGAAGAAAAAGTGTGGACTGGCAAGACAGCTCAGCAGGTAAAGGCACTTGCCCCCAAGCCAGATGACCTTAGTTCAATCTCTGGCAATCTTAGTTCAATCAACCAACTCTTGCAAGTTGTCTTCTGATCTCCACCCATGTGTGCTCATGTGCATGTACGTACACACACACACACACACACACACACACACACACACACACACACGTAAAAAAAGAAAAAGGAAACAAAGAGGAAAGTCTTCCCTTTAGTTACTTCCAAGCACATCTTCCTTTGGGAACAAGAGCCAACATATTCTTCCCCATACATAAGCCTCTCCCCTTTTGTTGGTATATCAGTCACTTTAGGCAGAAAGATGTGTACTGGGAAGTAAATGGAGCCTCCAGACAAGCCATATTACTAACAAGATCTTAAACTACTGACAACATCCCCACAATGTTGCTCTCAAAGAGCATGGACCAGGCTCTACAGCATCACTGCAAGTTACTTCATCACCATAAGAAGAGTTACGCCGGGCGGTGGTGGCGCACGCCTTTAATCCCAGCACTCTGGAGGCAGAGGCAGGCGGGATCTCTGCGAGTTCGAGGCCAGCCTGGACTACCAAGTGAGTTCCAGGAAAGGCACAAAGCTACACAGAGAAACCCTGTCTCGAAAAATAAATAAATAAATA
>CABHPH010144049.1:832-13914 GCA_902168325.1 Peromyscus nudipes | reverse complement strand
TTTTTTTTTGAGACAGGGTTTCTCTGTGTAGCCCTGGCTATCCCCAAACTTGCTCTGTAGACCAGGCTGGCCTCGAACTCACAGAGATCTACCTGCCTCTGCATCCCAAGTGCTGGGATTAGAGACATGTGCAACCACCTTACTCTCCCTCCCCTTTTTAAGACAGCCTCTCCTTGCACCTATGGCTTACCTCTTTGGGTAGACTAGCTGAGCAGCAGGCCAGGTGATCCCTGTCTCCATCTCCTTATCATGCACTGTAGACATAAGCTGCCATGCTCTTTTGGAGGGTGAGGGCGTTCTAAGGATCCGAACTTGGGTCCTCACACTTGCATGACAAGCCCTGTACTGAACCACATCTGTGGTGTTCCCCTGTCCCCACACCCATTTTAGTTAATTATTCTTTCTACTTAAGTCAGCTAGATTTGATTTCTGTTGCTTGCGACCTAGATTCCTACTCGATGTATTGTCGTGTTCCAGGAAACAAAAATCTAAAATAAACTAAAACAGTTAAACAAATAAATCCAAAACCCTTCTACAGACAGCTTTCCACTGATAGTGGTTTAATTTGAGATTTTATTTTTTTTAAAGTTTGGGACAGTATGAAAACCGATAGTCACTCAGGAGAAACTACCTTTGGAAATTTCAATTTTGATCTTTCCCAGGCCTAGTCACATGTAATATGATCCTCATTCTGTCTGGCATTGCTGGGTATGGACATCAGCATCCAATCAGCCATGCAATCAGCAGGGTCAACAACCCCTCTGCAGTGCTCTGTGCTGCTGAGCAGGATGGGAGTGAACATGACATACTTTATCCTCAGCTAAACAGCGTCCACACCTGGACCTTCCATGTACAACCATGACTTCTGTTTGTTGAGAATACTTCTTCCTTCTGTGCTGAGATCCGAGTCTCTATGGAGCTGTCATGGTTTAGGATTTTTTGTTTTTCTGGCACAACCTCTGTTGAGGCCCAGTCATTGAAGGTCCTGTAGGATGGAGTGCCCAGTGCTGGGTCTTCCCTATGGTGTTGGGGTGGTTGGCATAGGAGAACGGAGGCCAACTTTGTGTTGTTCCCACAGTGGAGAGATGGGGGTTCTTCATGGTCTCTTCTGGAGTCACTCTTAAGCCACAGTCTTATTTCATTTCCCATTAACTTGTAGACAGTTCTTTCTTTTGTAGTTTTTTTTTTTAAAGATAGAGTCTATATAGCTTTAGCTGTCCTGAAACTCACTTACGCTGGCCTCAGACTCACAGAGTTCTCCTGCCTCTGCCTCCTGAATTCTGGGATTAAAGGCGTGCACCACCATGCGTAGCTCCTGTAGGTGGTTTTTTCAATGTTCTGGACTCAAGCTGGCATTCTTACAACTTCTGTTTTTCATTTCCAAAGCTTCACAACCACACCTCTCCCTACTCCATCCCACTTCCAGTCTCTGGCTGGTCAGCTCTGCTTTTGGCTCTGGCCCAGAACTTGCCTGTAGCCCTCTTGAGCAGGTTCGCTGGTTTGAAGTACTCCTGCTGCTGCCCTCAGCTGGCTAGTGTGCCAGTACCCTGCCCACTAGTGTGGGTGAATTCCACCGAGTGCCAAGGACATGCTGATTCTAAGGCACAAACTTGTCCAGAAACTTAGATGCTTCTTGCTGTGACAAACGCCCACCCAGAAGGCAGAACCCAGAACAAAGTCAAGCTGAAAAGCAGTGCCTGAGAACTGCTATGTCCCTTAGCTTTCTTTAGACATTAGAAAAAAGGGAACAAAGGAAGTAGAAGGGAAATATCAAAGAGAAGTTGGCTAATGTTGCAGTCCAAATATTAAATATCCAATCTATTGGCTTCCAGTTAGCCCCATGGGAAGCTTACTTATTTTTAATTGCTGTTATGTAAAATAAATGAAAAGTGAAACCACATAAAAAGGAAAACCATGGAAGCCTGAGGATTTGGAAGAAGTCAGAATTAATCATTTCTGTTTATAATCAAAGTAGTTAGCATCAATTTATCTACCGTGATTAGATCTCTGTCTGCAATGTAATTGTTTTTAAATTCATTTTATTGTTATTTTTTAATTTAATTTTTTTTTGTTTTATGTGTATAGGTGTTTTGCCTGCATCTATGTCTGGTGTCCAAGGAGGTCAGAAGAGAGCATGGGATCCCCTGGAACTGGAGTTGCAGACAGTTGTGAGCTGCCGTGTGGGTGCTGGGCCTCAAACCTGGGCCCTTTGCAAGAGCAGCCAGTGCTTTTAACCACTCTTGACCACTGAGCCACGTCTTCAGCCTCCGTAATTCTTTTTAAATTTACCTCTGGGTCTGACCCTTTCACTGGGAAATCCATGGACATGTTTAAACAGCACATGTCGATGTCTTGTAGGACAAGGAAGAGGCCCCTTCCTAAGCTGGCGATTGCGGTTGCCTTGCATCCTGTTGGATTCTCATTGTGTTGACTGTAGTAGTCTTTGCATATGCTGAGCTGGGATGGAATCAGTCTAATGAGGTAAGACCCAAGAAGTTGTAATTAGTTGGTGTGAAAATGGAGCTGTCTCCCGCTGCTTTGTGTGGGTTTGCTTCTGAGAAAAAGAGCAATGCGTCTTTTTCCTCCTAAATTCTCCAATTACCTGATTCTCAGCCCTGCGGGTCTTCTGTCTGCTTATGAATCTGGTCAGAGGGAGTCGGATGGCATCGCCGGCAGCCGTTGTGAAACTCCTACAGTTCACATGGCTGAAATTCAGTGCAGTTATAAATGAGGCCTGTGGCACTAGAAAGGTCCAAATGTTCCCCTAAAAGTTGTTCCCGAAATATCTTTCCTTTTCGGAATCCACCAAAGCCTATGTGTGCCAGACACGCTGGTTAAGAAAGAGACCCTTGGGTTTCTATTGCTGGAACACACCAGGTTGAGAATAAATTGCTTCTCAGAACTTGGCGAAGTTTTGCATTCTAGGTGCAGTCTGTAGCAGTTTTTCAAGTCGTCTGGCCTTTGTGCGGAGTTGACTCCAAGAGCCAGCTCAGCAAATCAAAGAGACACTCCTTTTTTAGTTATGGAAACTCAGATTCAGGGAGCATTTTAAGTCTGCTTTGAGAAACGATTGAAAAGACCCATGGGCTCCAGGGACAAAACAAAAGGAAGTAGCTTGTTGATCACCGTGCATTGAATTGACCCAAGTCAACGACTTTACCCCGTCAATCTTCAAATTTACCCTTGTTTAGATGCCTATTCCCACCTCAGTTCTCACAGAGGCTTCTAGTTTCATTTCTGTTGCTCTGATAAAATGCCCTGACAGAGAGCAATTTAGGAGGATAAAAGGGTTTATGTTAGCTTATAGTTCTAGGTTACAGTCCATTACTGCAGAGACGTCAAGGCTGCAAGAATCTGAAACAGCTAGTCACATCACAGCCACAGCCAAGAGCAGAGAGAAGGAACACATGCATACTCACTTGACTGCTTGCTTTCTTGTGCTCAGTTTGATTTCTCAACTCTTCATATAGTTCAGGACTTTTCTGCCTAAGGAATGGTGCCACCCACTGGGACAAGGGTTGTGAATGGCAATGATGGATATTTAAGCTTTATGTTTCTCATTCTAGGTAGATGTCTATTCTATTTTACTTCATTCAAATAGGCATGAGTTTGAACTTTGTTGCTCCAAAATACCACCCCTCCTTTTTGCCCTTTTCTATTTTTTTGTGTGTATTTGGCATCCATGGATATTTTTGTATATTTGCACATGTGTGGGCACACCATGTGTGCATGTGCACATGGATGCTCAAGGTTGATGTAGAAAATCATCCTGTATTGCTCTTCCATCATTGAGCCAGGGTCTCTCAATCAAACCTAGAGCTCACTGATACAGTCTCACTAGCCAGCTTGCTTTGGGGATCGCTTGTCTCTGTATTCCCATGCTGGAACTATGGGTGTGTTGTGGAGCTCACACAGTATTTAATGTGAGTCCTGGGAATCTGAACTCTGGCTCTCATGTGTTGCTGGCAGGCACTTTAACATGGAGCCCTCGTTCAAGCTCCAGTTCCCGTTCTTCATGTCGACATGTGTTTTCTAATTCCTTTCTAGACTCTGGTTTTTGTGCTGACTTTTCCCTAATAAGTTGACCATAATGTCCTTGGACCCCTTTGACTTTGCTATGTTCCTCTCCTTCACCAATGTCTGGACCACAGTGAAAAGGACTTTACTACTCAAAAGGGTGGGGATTATGGTTGGAATATCTGTGCACTTCTAATCCATGTTTTGAAACTCTTACTCCCATTGTGGCTGTATAGTCAGATGTCACCTTCTGAGGAGGCCCTCACAGGAGAGCCCTTCATTGTGTGCATGCCACACAGCTACTTACACAGACTAAGATGGCTCTGATGTCGCTAGGTGTGATGGCTGATCTTCATTGTCAACTGGATTGAGAGTCACCTAGGAGACACACCTCTGGACATGTCCTTAAAGGAGGTTTAACTCGGAGGGAAGACCTACCTTGAATATGGGCGACCACCCACCCCATGGTCTTTGACTGAACAATAAGGAAAAGAGGGAGGAAGGCAGCAGAGCGATATCATTTTTGGCTTCCTGGTCTGCTGAGGTGTGGAGAAGCAGGCCCATCTTCCTATCATTAGTTTCAAGCCCTTCTCTCACAGAAGTGCCTCCCCCACCATAACAGACGGACTGTACCTTTTTCAGATCTTGAGCTCAACAAATCTTGTCAGGTGTCGGGTCACAGGAAGGTGAAAAGTCGGACACACTTGGTGACACACTCTTATGAGACTACTGTATACACAACGTGTCCGACAAAAAGTCCTTACACAGCTGTGGACGGTGGGTGGGCCGGTGAGGAGACAGTGCAGATTAAACAGAATCACAAGGGAGGGGTTCTGACCTCTAGGGCTAGAGTGCCTTTATGGAGAGGAAGAGGCATCGGGACCAGCGTTCTCTACCCAGTCATAAGCCCCAGAGGGAAAGCCCCAGTAGAAGTCAGGCTCTGCCTGGACCTTGGTCTTACATTTCGCAGCCCCCAGAACGGTTAGAAAAATCAATTTCTGTTACTTCAGGCCTGTCCTCTACCATATTTTGTTATGTTTAACTCATTCAAAGGGCTGGTATATTGGGCTCTCACTGTCCAATATAAATTTTTAGGATGCCTTTCCCTTGGCTGGTCAGCTGTTCTCTCTGCAGACACTAGATTTGCTGAGAAACTATTCTATTGCTCTCTTTGATTGTATTGCTGTGTACAAGTAACAATAACACATGGTTTTTAGAAGTCCATAAGTCTTTATTCATTAAGAAGCTAGTGTAGTACAACAGGATATGATAAAATCAATGATGATACATTCTGACAGGAAGGTTAAAATGAAAATTGTACTTAAGTACTAAAGGCAAAACACTAAGGAGGTTTATTGAAATGTTTGCCTTTTGAAGACATACCCAAAACATGGAACACGTAAAATTTAGGATATTTTATTTAATAACCATACATACATATAATATTGGGATTTAATCTAGTCTTCACTCTCTCACCTCCAGTTTATCCCATACCCTCATACCACATAAAGTCCTGCCTGTGACTTTTCTCTGTTTTCTGGTACTGGGGATTGAGCCAGGGCCTCGCACAATCTAGACAAGCACTCTGCTGCTGAGTTATATCCCCACCCATTTTATACCTTTTTGTTTTGAGATTAGGGTTTTGTGAAATATTCCAGGCAAGGCTCAAACTTGCAATCCTCTTTCCCAAGTCTCCTAAATAACTAATATTTCAGAGAGCTCCTGACAGGCCTCGCTTATGTGACCAATTTTCTGTTTTTAAGAAATTACCAGAACACGAACACATTCGATGGCTTTTTCTTTTCTGTTAATATACAAACATCAGTACTCAACACACGATTTACACCCAAGATATAAAATACCTTGGAATTTTGTTTTGGAATTATTATAGGCAAATAAACTTATTTTAAGGAGCATTCTTTTAAAAAATAATTGTGTGTGTGTGTGTGTGTGTGTGTGTGTGTGTGTGTGTGTGTGTGTGTGAAAAATCAGAGGACAACTTGCAGAATTTGGTGTTCTCCTTTTGCCATATGAGTTCTGGGGATTGAACTTGGGCTGTCAGACTTGGTGGCAATTACCTTTACTCACTGAGCCATCTTTCTGGCCCTTTAAGGGACGTTCTTGATAGATAATTTATCTTTCAAGACAGTTGGTAAAAATAGGAAACACCTAAAAGTCACTTGATACCAAATAAGATAAGACGCTACCCTGTGTACATGGTATTTGATCACAGAAACATGATTGAGATGGAATTGGTTCAGCTGGTGTGTGTGTGTGTGTGTGTGTGTGTGTGTGTGTGTGCATATGATGGATGGGTGCATATGTGTGTGCAGATGTATACACATGCATGTGGAGGCCAGAGGACAAACTTGTGTGTGTCCTGAGGTGTCCCTGTCTTTTTTTTTGAGTCAGTGTCTCTCCCTGGCCTGCAATTCACCAAGTAATATAGGCTGGTCAACCAGGGAGCCCCAGACATCCACTTGTCTCTGCCTTCCCAGAGGGCTGGGATTTCAAGGTTTTTAAAATATGGGTTCTGGGGATCAAACTCAGCTTCTCATGACCTGAGCCCATGACCTGTCATTTTAGGACTGGGTAATTTTCCATGGGATCAAGGCATTGGATTTGGAATGGTTCTGAGATGTCTGCCCAATGACTCAAAGCAAAGGCAGGCAGACTGAGGACTCGGAGGACCTGCTTCTCTCTTTCTCCAGTTTGGGTAAACACTTACCATCTGTTTTTCATTGTTTTCAGTCAGAAAAAGAAGCTCCCCTGGAAGAATGAATGTGGGTTTATTGTGGATTTTCACATACTTCCAAGTCTTTAATCAGAGTGGTCTTGGAAACTAAGTTCTGCTGTTGAAAAATTCACACACTTAGGAAACTAAGAGTGAGATCAGAAATAGCATTGTCTCTGACATTTTAATATAGTAACTAACATATTCTCCCCAAATATATCTAGTGTTGCAAAAATGACATGTTTAATTTCAGAGCCTGAAATAATTTTACATTAGCATCATTAACAAGGATATTTAAAAATGTGGGTCCAAGGACTGGAGATGTTGTTATCAGTAAAGTTCATGCACAAAGCTCTGATTGGGGTCCATCCCCAGCACCACAGGCTTGTGGTGCACACCTGTCATCCCAGCACTTGGGAGATAGGGTCAGGACGATCAGAAGTTGAATGCCATCTCAGGCTACACAGTAAGTCTGAGGTCAGCCTGAGATACAGTTGACCCTGTTTAAAAACAAACCAAAGAAAGTCAAGAATAAAACAAAATGAGTCCAAACACAGACCTATACTCAAATCAGCTTCTACTTTTGGTAGAAAAATTATAATACTAGAATTGAAAACAAAGGTGGCTAGACCACATTCTGAACGCAAAGATGTGTGCTGAGGGCCTGTTCAACCCATCCTGTGTTTCTAGTCTGGCCAGTCAATCTCATCACCCTGAGCTGAGCCCCCATGTGTGAGGCGGGGAGGATGCTACTTGAGGTTCCATTGTTTGAACTGATGTCATGGCCTCTCTTCTGCTCCGATGTCCTATTACCTGGTAACATGCCACCAAGTGGGGCTCCAGTGGACCCTTTTTGTGTCTTGCTTCCAGCTGGCATCCTTGCAGCTGCATATACCAGCTCCCTGCTTCTGTCAGTCCTTCCAGAACCTGTTGCTTGCTGTCTGTCCTTTAAGTGTTCATCATAGCAACTGTGCCTGGGATCCTCCTTAGAAATATGGGCGCTGACCGATCTAAGCAAAAACCTAACTAACCGCCCTCCACGCTTCTGCGTTTTGCTCTTTTCCACTTTTCTCTCCTCAGTCCTGGGGAATGCAGCTGCTTCTCGCTGTTTCTCATCTGTGTTGCCTCAACCTTCTCACATCTGCTAACCAGGTCCCTGATCAAAGTCTCTCAGTGTAGTCTGGGATTGCCTTCATTCAGTCCCGAAGACTACTGTGCTATTATATCTAGACTCAGAGTTTGTTCATTATATATGTATAAATGTACATATATTATATGAAAACATTGATGGATAATAAAGGAGGAAAATTATCCTGCACTAATTGATGTTAGAAAGAGAATGCTGGATAAATATATATTTAGTCTTTGTCTCCAATTCCTGACACAAAACTCCCAAATCCCCTTGACTGTCCTTTGTGACAGGAGCGTCTTTTATTCTAAGGAGACCCTGTCTAAGGCATGATTAGAGGGTTTAGCCCAGATCTCCTGGGAGAGGAGAGGGCTGGAGTCTGAGCTAACCGCCCTTAGCTAATGATCCAAGCAGTTGTGGCTGTGTTCTGGAACCTCCATAAAACTTTAAATTATGGAGTTTGGAAGGCTTCCATGTCAGTGTTTGTATCCATATGCTTAGGGATGTGGTGTGCCTCCCAACTCCACGGAGACTGGAGCTCTGGCATGTGGGTCACTTGGAACTGGATGAGATTGGAGATGGGGTCCAAATAGGGGCATGGAAAACCTGTCAATCTCAAGAGCTTGAGTGGGAGGGGCCCATGGGAAGATCCCATCTAGTGAGAAGAATTTGAACTTAATGGGATCTACTGTGCACTGATGTAGTAACTATGATCTGGCCTTTATTGTTGAGCTCGAAATGAATAGTCTAAAACCAGAAATAAGACAGTTTCTGGGATGGGGGCCGGCCAAGATGGAACAACCAGGAGGTCTTCGCGACACTGTAGAAAAAGTTTAGAACTCCCTTAATGACGGCAGTGTGTAAACTCATGTTTGTGGACATGGGTATATATATGATCACAAGTATATGCTTGTTTATGTGTTGAAGTAGTGTTCCTGTTCATTCACGTGTATTCCTGTGTGCGTGTGTGCGCGCGCACATCCATATGTGTGCATCTGCTTGTGAATGTATGTAGGCATATGTATGTTTATGTATCTAGTGTAGACGAAATTCTAAACAGTCTTAGTAAATAAGAAACACAGAGCCAAATACAGAGGAAATAGCCAAAGAGATCAGAGCAATAGCCACAACTAGCTTTAGCTTACCTCCAGCAATATCTTCCCCAGAGAGAGTTTTTTCCTGCCTGACTTGTGCTTTTATTGCCTTTCTGTTCTGCCTTCTCATTGGCTCTAAGCCCAGCTACATGACTTCCTTGTCACTGCCTGTCTATACAGACCTCCAGGTCTCTATGGTTGGTACTGGGATTAAAGACTCATGTCACCACGCTTGGCTGTGTCCTTGACCACACAGAGACTCTGCCTGCCATCTGATCAGACTAAGGGTGTGTGCTACCATTGCCGGACTTCTGCTTAATGGCTGTTAAATGACCTCTGATCTCCAGAACTTTATTTATTACCATACAAATAAAATATCACATTTCATCACAAATAAAATGTCACCACAGTCTAGAGCTGTAAAGATGAGGATGGAGAAGTCCCAGATAATTCCCTGAAGTAATAGAGTAAGTGCAAATTTGCTCTTACGGTGACATTTCCGGCAGCTGAGGATGGTGAGACAGTGATGCTCTGACAGCCTGGGATATCATGCTAATACCCTAGAACCTGGGATATCCACGAGGATACACCTGTATTCATACAGACACTGTTGTAGCAATTTCAGCTAGAGACAGCGATAATTAGGATCAAGCAATAAGGTCAGGTCTCATCTAGTTTGTCAGAAACACTTCTTGTATCTTAATGACTGTAATAACTAATTATGAGTGGCCTCCCTGCTGCTTCAATAACGTGTTATTCATTTACAAATATCACTTAATCCTTGCTCCTGCTCGATCTCTCTTCATATTAAATTAGCTGCACTAGCTGCTGTCATAATCGTCTTTCTACACAGAGCTCTGATCATATTACTTGTCTACTAAAAAAAGAAAAAAAGATCTGTAGTGAACATGCTCTTCCCTCTTAATGAATAAATCCGAAGGTCATGTCATGACATTTGAGGTTAACTGTGAATCAACTCTAGACTACCTCTCCAAGTCCTGATGTGAGTTCCTTTTATGATCAGAGAGAACGTACCAAACATGTAGCAATCAGACAAATGTGGGTCCATGTCAGAGGTGGCCTCCTGGTTATTGGATAGTGGGGACACACAGGTCGCTAGCGCGGCAGCTGGGATAGTGATGTGGTGAGGATCAGGGACTTCTTATAACCAGCTTACATGTATCCCGTTCTTTGAGACTCTTATGAAACCTTCCTTTAGGCATAGCACAATAGTGGCCTAGCTTGTCTTTGCTCTCTTAATCCTGGATTCATTGCTACCACCTGATTAGTAGTTTGACTTTATGAACTGCAATGAAACCGAATAATTCAAGTTGACTGAAAACCAAATCTGCTGCTTCCATTGGTTCACAGTACCACATGTGTTACCTACCCACCACAGCCGGACTCTGCAGGGGAGGGCAATTGGTCTTTCAAATATCCAAATACTGAATTTGCTCCAGAGACAAAGTTTATTTTTTATTGTGTACTAATGCAATTCTGACTAAGTTTATTTGAATGTAATCTTTGTAAACTTTTGGATCCTAGTTCCTCCACAATTCTACTATATTTCTATTATTGCATTAATATGCCATCCCAAAAGATGCGGTGTAACATATAAAATATAAAACTTTTATGTTAACAGATGGCATGCTATATTATTTTTCTATTAACATTCTATTTCAAGACTCTGTCTATAATTTCTTCTCTATTTTGATTTTTTTACTTCTTTTAGACACACCAATACAATAACCTCTAACTAAACCCTCGTAAATGTTGCATTACAAACCTGGGACTAAAAGCTTTACTGTTGGGGCTTGAGAGGTGGCTCAGCAGCTTAGAGTGCTTGCTACTTTTGCAGAGGATCCAAGTTTGGTTCCCAGCCATCATATTAGGCAGTTAACAAGGCCTGTTATTCTAGATCCAGGGAGTCTGATGCCCTCTTCTGGTCTCCTTGGGCACATGCACACATATGTGCAAGTATGCTTGCACACACACACAAACACACACACATACATATAATTAATTTTTTTAAAGCTTCAATGTTGCTTTTATCTTTGGGCAGAAGCATGAATTGGCATCTCCAGCAAGCTTCTCCTATTTGAGGTTCATTAGAATCACCTTGGGGAGCCCTAGGAACTCTGTTTCTCAGAGCATATCTCACAGAGAATGAACAAACCAGGCTCTCTGGAAAAGGGACTCAGGCTTCAGTATTTTTCCCAGGTGGTATCAGCATGCACGCTTGATAAAGAATGACTTAGCACATCTGTTTTTCATTTATCCCATACAACTTTCCCAGAAAATCCATGGTCTACAGAACGACAGGTCTAAAGGCCTCCTTCCTTTTGGATAATTGCTGCTTTGACACATTTCTAATGATCCAGAACACTCCTGTTGTGACCAGTCCTTCTCCATGGCAACACATTTTATCATTTGTGTGTAAATGGAATTTCATAATCCTTAGCCCACACTCTGGTAAGTTGCTTGTTAACCTTCTCCCTGAAAAAGATTGCAAATAAAATTTTCATTATTATTATTATCATAATCATCAGCAACTACACATTGTAACGTTGTCTTTGTAGTTGCTGTTAAGAAATGAAAGTCATTCAAAACCTAATAATAGAACTACTTGTTATTCATTTACTAGATAAAATTCTCATTAATCATTTATTTTCTAGAGGCTTTTTTTTTGTATTTCATTAAATGACACTTTAGTGAATGTGAAAAAATCCATCTAAGCTTAGAGATAGAAATGACTAAAATTGAGGAAAGTTCAGACTTCTCTTTGTTACCTATAAGTTCATTTAAACAAAAGTGCAGTAAGAGAAAAGATTTGCTAAAGGGACCTGGTTTGAGGGTGTTCCAAGATTGAACAAGATGGTCAGAAGCCAGAGTGGTTCCCTCCTCTAAAGATGATGTTACAGGGAAGAAACTACCACTTTTTTGGTTCTTCTCCAGGTAGTCAGGGTAGTTTTGAGAGCACAGACATAGCTCCATTGGTCTGTGTGGAGATAGAAAAACAAAGCCATGCAAATGTCTTAGTAATAGAAGGAAGATACTGGAATTTTTTTGCTGAGTCTTTTAATTAATGGTTATTTCCACGTGTCGGTTTCCTTTCTGGAGTGGAAGTTACAGAAGAGTAATCCTGAGTGTGGGAATGGTACCAAGGCTCTAGACAGCATTTAGTTGAGAGATTGACAGGAAGTATTTTTTGATCTCTCTTTCCTCCATTTATATAAAACGATAGACAAGGAACAAAGCATAAATAATTGCTAAGTGAAAAGGGAGTGTGAGTGGACACAGCAGGAGGTAGGAAATTGCAACAGGTTTTGGAAGAAGAAAAGCAGATGTATGAATGGCAATCAACATGGCTGACTCAAAGGAGCTGCACCCAGATTGCTACAGAACAGCCGCTTTGTTCCAGACAACTGCTGAGAGATTATTCACAGCAGGCTCATGAGGAGAGAGAGGAGTCAGGGTTTGATGTGGCTGTTTCCTCCGGGTTGGACATGGTCCTCACCATCTTGAACCAGAGCAACTGTGATGAACCACAGGAGACCTTTGTAAGATCAGAGCTATGAACGTTTCCTCCTGGAGGGAGCAGAGGATTGTGGGAAGACTCACAAGGTCCCTCTTCAAGGTTACGTAAGTGGTAAACAATGGCCAGGGGAAGGGGAGACCCTTTGGTGGTGAATTTGGATTCTATAGGGAAATTTTTGTTTCATTGCTACTAAAATGATGTTTTTGTTCTTATTACAGCTTATAATTAGTTGTTGAATGCACATATGAAGGTTACCAGAAACCAGAGATTGTGTTTTGACAGGCTGTTATCTTTTCAAGCTCTCTTACTGAATATTTTGTGACGTAGGTTCAAGTGCTTCATTTACATATTCTGGGTGGCAGACTTCTAATTCTTGGTAGGATCTAACCAGTAGATAGAACATATTTTTCCCCCTCAAGATTTTTTCTCTTATTATATTTTTTTGTGTCTACTCCCTTTGTGGATAAAACAAATGGAAAAGTAACAAACAGCGTCATGCACCAACCCATACACACACCAACATACACACACACACACACACACACACACACACACACACACACACACACA
>CABHPH010144048.1:12225-56948 GCA_902168325.1 Peromyscus nudipes | reverse complement strand
GGTCATCCCAATGAAAGGAAATTTTGTTGGGTCTTGTTTTCACATTTATTTACTTGTATGTGTGTATGTGTACAGGCATGTAGAGGCCAGAGGATGACTTCTGAGACGTCTGTTTCTACCATGTGGATCCCAGGGATGGAACTCAGTTTGTCAACCTAGGCAGCAGGTGCCTTTACCCACTGAGCCACCTCACCAAACACAGTCCTGATTTTTCTTTTCTGTTTATTTTTAGACATGATCTTACTCTGTAACCTCAGCTGACCTGGAATTCATAATGTAGCACAGGTTGGCCTTGAATTCGTGGTAACCCTGCCTCAGCCTCCATAGTGAAATGCTGAAATTAGAGGTGTAAAACTTCATGGCTGGCTCATGTTAGTGTTGGGGCTGGAGAGATCATTCAGTGGATACAGTGATTGCTGTGCAAACAAGAGGGACTGGATTCATATTAATAGCACCCACATAGCTAGGTGGAGCAGCAACTGTCTGTAACTACAGTGTTGGGGAAGCAGAGATGGGCATGTCCCAGGTGCTTCCTGCCCAGTCAGTCTAGCTGAAATGGACAGCTTCAGGTTAAACGAGAGCCATGTCTCAAAAAAAATAAGGTGTGTAGTAAGAGGAAGATATCAACTCCCAATCTTCACACGCATACACATGGGCACACACCTGGATATCTACATAGACATAAACAAATCAACCAACACACACACACACACACACACACACACACACACACACAAACCTAGATTACCTTTGCTCTTTGCCACAAACTGTTCTTACACTTAAAAAAATTAAAACATGTTTATTTGTAAACATTGTTCATACTCTTTGCATGCTTTTAGAAACTTGCTAAAAAGCTTTTCAATTTTGACAGATCTTATCTCTCCATCCCTTTTGTAATATTTTAAACTCTTTCCTGGTAATGTTCTTCAGAAAACCCGCCTGGTCCCAGTGCTATCACAGTGGTGTCTCTGCAGGCACTAAAGATCAGTGGAAGGCACTGACATTACAGGAGAGAGAGGTTGAGTCCATTCCCCACATTGATTTGCACAGAAGTATTATCAACATGCTCTGGACTGCTGATTCTGCCTGGCCAGTAGATAGTTTTTGTTCTGAAAGATGAGGGACAGTGTGGTCACCAGGCAGGGCTAACGGGCAGGAAACACCATGTTCTTTCCAGTCTCTGAGCACTCCTGGCAGCTGGACAGGGGCAGAGATGGCTCGAGGCAGAGAGGTCACGTCTGTGTCCCAACTCTGAGCTCTTGAGCCATAGCAACAGTTCAGTTGTGAGGAAACATTGTCAGTTCACACATATGCCTTCCCTCACCCAGTTACACAGACGTCATAAATAACCTAACTTTGCACATCTAGTCAATGCAGGGGGTAGGGCAGATACTGGGCAGTGAAGCTTAAGCTGCAAATTAGCACATGTTGCTGATGTGTTTTGTGTGCTCTTGGTCTGGAGTGAGATCCAATTCTCAGGCTCTTGTTCAAAACATTTGGTGCCATCCCTGTTGGTCACCTGTTGCTGTTTAGTCTTTTATAGATGTCGTTCTTTAAATGAGTTCAGATAACTAATACGGGATATTTCTGCGGCATTTGATTCAGCCAGTTCAACCTGTTGGCATTCCTCTAACATCACTTACACGGCAGTATGCAAAGAACCTTGGTTGTGGTTAGATGCTGTCTTGGCTGAAAACCATTTTTATGGAGTCCTGTCAAGTACCTGCTCAGGGAGTAGGGATTCTGGTTTGACATCTGTCCTAGGTGGTTTTTAGAAACCCTCCTTACTTTCCTCTCACTTAGTTGCCCTGTTTAGGAGATGGGGAAGTTACTTTCACCTTCTTTAAAGGAGGGAGAAAAGGAAATGGAAATGTGCTAAGCATGTTACTTCACTAAGGTCCTCTAAAGGGTGACACAGGTTTCCATGGGAACAATCACTTCCCTGTGCTGATTGCTCTGGGCCATGGGTACAATCCCATCTATGCAGGCTCTTCCAAGGCAGGAGGGATCAATCAACCAGCAATAGAGTATGGTGTGAAAGTGTTCTTATACAAACTATGATGCTAGTTGATGCTTCCAATGGATTTCTTCATCATAGCCCATCCAGCGTCTGGTAGAGAAGATATGTTCAATAAACACTGGAAGCATGACTGACCGACTGACTGAGTAAAACATTATCCTTTTCTCGATTTAACATCGAGAACCTACTGTACAATGGACACTTGATAAACGTTTGCCTGACGCTGGGCTGTCACATTCAACCCTTATTCGTACCATATCCAGAGTTTGCTGTTGCCTGTGTTGGGATTGTACTGTCCCTAAGGTGTGTGAGGGTTGTACTCAGGGACACCCTCCCAACATCATACACAGATATCAAAAAGTTCTGTAAAAGACAACAGCATTTTGTGTCCTGGATTGGGGAGCATCGGAAGTCCAGAAAGTTGCTAGGAAGGCATGATCAATCACAGTGAATGAATGGATCCATTCTTCCAATTGAACTTGATCCGCTAAAGTTTGACAAAGCTTTCTCTAGCCATAGGGAAACATTCCACAGCCCTATTCTTGACAATTTATTTAGAAAACTCAGATCTTCATTTTCTTTTGCTTCTAAGTTCTTAAGATTGTACAGAGAGGAAGTGCATCTTATTTGCTAACCAACTCCAGGTTTCTATAGCACCTGCAGAGAGCGGAGGCTGCAGGTCCATGGACCATTCTCATACTTAACCTGAGTGATCTGGAGATATGCTGAGGTTTTCATAACTCCTCATATGCACATTGTCATGAGTATGTGATTGGACTGTATTAAGAGAATCTTTTTACATGGTGATCTTGTGTCTGTGTGGGAGTTGCAATATAGCCATGGTTCATCCTGTTTTTATTTGAAAAAAAAAACTTACTTATATGGAAATTAGTATTAAAGGGGGCAAATACTCTGATTGCTAACAAACTCTCCAGCCTTGGTATTGTTATTGCAGAAGGAGTGAATGAACTGAATGAAGGACACTTCAAGTTGAGGGACTCTATTATGAAATGAAGAGGGAAAAAATCTAATCAAAACTGTGACAGAAGGCAATGGGAAATTAGGGCTGGATTTACATTAAAGTTACGTGAACCCAAATATAATGGTTTCTGAGCAGCCTAAGAATTTGAGATTTAACTATATATTGGGGTAGGTATTTTATAAGCCTAAGGAAGCTACATAGAGACTCTGCATCTGTCCAGGAAGGTGAATACAGCTCACCCGAATCTCTGAGTTGTGGGATGTGTTATTGGCAAATGCTTCACAGGAATCATGAGGATCAAATCATTGAAATAATACTGCATTTCCCAAAGTCCCTCCCATCCCCACTGTTCCATCTGCTACATGTGCTTGGGGCGTTGCATGGTTCAGCGTTCAGAACACTCCAGTCATCTGAGGGCGAAGTGACCTTCCCCTAGGATGAAAGCCTTGTAGAGTGACCTAATGAGGACATTCCCTTAAGAACTGAGAACCAGGAACCAGTTGTCTTCTGGGATCTGGTGTTTCCATGACATCTGTGGACCAGTTTGGCTTTCCTATTTCTATGTGTGCCTATGCATGTAGTGACCCATCAAGAATGGAATTAAATCATCTTTTATGTTTGACTGTCCAACAAAAAAGGGTAATTTTGTAAACTGCATCTGGAACTAGGTTTGAGTAGTGTTAGGACACAGCATGGTCTGAAATTGCATTTACCCTTCCTTCCCTTTGAGCTCAAGTAAGTTCCTGAGAGAATACCAAGCCTGTTTCCTGTGTCTAACAGCCTTCTTCCTTTCCTTCCATTCCCCCAAGTACCACCAAGTTGGCCTTTGTCATCTTAAGTCTAGGTGTTTTCAAGGCCCTCCTCATCTATGACTCTAGTTCCTGTTTCCTTCGAGGCCATTCAGCCTAACGCTTCCTGAGTTAACCCTGCCCTCCCAGTATGCTGGCACTGCATTAACTACACGTCCCCCACTAAGGAGCTGTTGATGACCCCACTGAGCACTGATTCAAGTCCAAGCTTCACAGACGAGCATTTGAAGCTCTTCCCATTAAAGTTCCAACTTCCTTTTCTAGGTTCTTGTTCATGTATAGCCTGTTTATACCCCACACTGTGTAGACCATAGATACGCAAATTTCCAAATGCAACATACTCCTCCTGTCCACATTCACCTCATTCCTTTCCTAGCTTCATAGCTGTGTTCATAAGCCTTTTCTCTAAAAGAGATACCCTCATCCAAATTCATGTGTGTGCATACACATTCATTTAGGGCTTTAAGATATGACTTGCATAAATATACATTCATTAGTGGAAAAATAATAGATGAAATGTAAAGAAAATAAAATGTATATAGACCTATCTCCTAAAGATAACTGTACTCCAGTAGGTCATCTTGTTATGGGTACTTGTAGGCCATTTAGTAATCCGCACACATACATTTCATACGTGCTGTGTTTCTTAACTGACCGTGCTTGGGTATTGTTTTGGGTAAAAGTAATGCAGCTTGTACTGAAGTATGAACTTCCCAAAGGTCACAGTCCATTTATCCACGTAGCACTAAATTCAGGGCTGAGTATAGTTATGTCAGTGTTTATTGAAAACAGGGCCGGGAATGTGGCCCAGTGGTAGAGCATTTGCTTAGCACACACGAGACCTTGGGTTCATATTCTCAGCAATGCAAAAAGAAAATAAATGTCTATTGAAAACAAAATGAATGAGTACAAGTTCTTCAACACCTGGGTAACTGTCAATAAACATTTCAAGGAAATTAAGGTAATGTTATTCAAATTTATTTATTTATGTGATGAAACACTTTTTAAAAAATTGCTATTAAGGTTTGAACCCTGTAAGGTCATGGAGAGCCAATAAGTTATGCCAAGCAGCAGTCTGAGGTGATTTCTAAGTACCTATTAGAATCCCAGTGCTCCACTAGGAGTTTTCTAACAGAAGGAAGATGTAGGAAATGTAGTCTTTGTATATTCTGGAAACTTCTGCTATTAATCTAACTCTTTGTGTCCTGAATATAATGTAGATTCCATTTCCAGGTCTTTCTCAATCTCCTATGTAATATGTGTCTCGTGCTCAAGAACCTTGAGGCTAGGTGTACAGCAATGTTGTACCGCAATGCTTATATCAATGGTGTACAGTAACGCTTATAGCAATGGTGAAGAGCAATGCTTATATCAATGGTGAACAGTAATGTTTATATCAATGGTGTACAGCAATGTTTATATCAATGGTGAAAAGCAATGCTTATAGCAATAGTAAAGAGCAATGCTTATATCAAATGGTGAACAGCAATGCTTATATCAATGGTGTACAGCAATGTTTATATCAATGGTGTACAGCAATGCTTATATCAATGGTGAACAGCAATGTTTATATCAATGGTGTACAGCAATGCTTATATCAATGATGTACAGCAATGCTTATATCAATAGTGAAGAGCAATGCTTATAGCAATGGCATACAGTAATGCTTACATTAATGGTGTATAGCAATGCTTATAGCAATGGCATACAGTAATGCTTACATTAATGGTGTATAGCAATGCTTATAGCAATGGCGTACAGTAACGCTTATATCAATGGTTTATAGCAATGCTTATAGCAATGATGTGCAGCAATGCTTCGATCTTCACAGTAGCTTCCTACCTTCTCTACTCTCTTGTTGTAGTCCCAGAAAACAGAAAACAGACAGCTAGCCTGTCTCCAAAGGAAATGTGGATATTGTGGTTTCCAACTGAAGCTAGTATCAGTTGGTGGGAGCTTATTCAGATATATCTTCACAGGAGTAAAATGGTTATTCATGAGCTCTGCTGCCCAGTTCAATTTTTCAGATGACTCATGTTGGAAGTCCAACTGAATCAAGGGAACCAGCGTTCGGGTACAAGTCTGTTAGGTGAAGTGATGCTGGCTCCTGGGGTTGGATGTCTAGGTTAGGGCTGTCACTTCTCTGTTCAGGAACTGTGACACAGAGAAAGTAATGTAGCTCTCAGGGCCTCTCAAAGCATTTCTTACAAATAGTGGGGTGAAGACTCTGGAATGGGATTATTTATCATTTTAAAGAGAAGGGCTGACATTCAGGAACTACAAAGATGGTAAAAAGCCAGCACTACTCTTCTTCCGTGTGTGATTCTGTTGGTTTGTTTTGGAAGGAATACTAGAGTAAGTGCAGAGGAGATTTGCAATGTATTTACTGTGCATGTTTTTGTGGTGAAGACAGGGAGAACCTTCCAGTCACAGTGGGAAGGTGGTTCCTTTAATAAATCTTCACTTCTCTGAAAGTGAAATTTTTCTCAAAAAGAACTTAGGATATATACCAAAGAAAGAAGGGTGAATCCCATGCTTGACAGGTTTGTAGAAGTCACACAGAGGGCTGGGTGTGCAGGAAGGCATTCTTTATAAGTCATTAAGGTCTAGTTTGTCTGTAGCTCTTCTTTATCACAGATACTTCCGTCGTGACTGTGGGGGTAACTGGATTTCATAGCACAGTAACATTTCATCAGTGATGTGAATCTGTGACGTCTAAAGCTGATGAGAAAAAGGAATCAAGTAGAGAATTAACACGTTCTCTTTCTTCTCTTGGATTAACCCTTCTTCTTCCACTGGATTCTCAAGGCAATCAGTCAAAATAACCTAGATTATTGTCTTGGTACCATCTGAGGATGAGACCCCCTACAGGATGCTATTTAAGCCTATGTCAAGGTAGGAGGTCATATAAAGAATGATAATAGGATATATAAAGAATGTGGGATAGAATTCTTTAACTAAGGAAATAACTGAAGAGCCAGCTACTCTATGAAAAAATTAAATCTCAGTTACTCTGCTTTGTATTCACAGCTGGGCCACCAATAGATTTTTTTCATTGATACCATATAAGCAATAATGTCAAAGATAAACTAATGGAGGCCATACTGTCCTTGCATACTCATCTGTAAAATAGATATATAAAGACTGATCTATCTCATCATTTTATACACCCAGGTCTTTTATAAACACTACTTTTTAGATGTTAGAGTTGTTCAGCAAAGCTCAAGTACTCAGATGGGAAACACCCTCTTCTTCAGAGAGAGACGCTGGTGATGGCAATTCCTGGATCAAATTTAAAAGGTCTGAGGGACTCTTAGCTATAGACCGTGGGCTGTCTGAATCAGAGAAATTCTGAAGTCTACAATATGCTTTGGGAAATCACTGCCAGTACATTTGCTCAAGTGAGTTAGAATCTGTCCAGGAGTGCCAGTCCTCTTTATCTTGGACAGGAAGCTGAGAAGATGTCTCCAGGATGAGATCTCCTCAGAAACATTGTAGTCAGTGTTCTGGGCATCATGAGAACTGGTTTTTAAAACAAAGCTTTGTTTTCATTCACCAGTCTGTTTATATTTGTTAGGTAGCAGCTCTCTCCAAGATGCTGTATTTGGTGTTATTATCTGTATCCTGGGTGAAAACCACTTTCATGGCATCCCATGAGGCAGTTCATGAAATAGAGAAAGGATCTAGTTTGGTTTCCATCCTTCTTTGTGATTTGGAAAAAAATTGTCTATTTTTCTCTGTTTCTCCATGTCTAAGATAAGGTGATTGTTTGTCTCCTTTTCCCAAGGATGTCAGGTAAAGAGAGAATAAAATGGGGAAATGATGAGGCTGTAATACTGAGATCCTCCAGAAGTGATGGGGGAATCCATCAGAAAGTCATTTTGGTTAGAAAACATTGGCCATGACTTTAAAACCTTCTCTACAGCCTTCTCTCAGATAGGAGGGTTCAAGCATCTTGTGCAGCATTAAAGTGTTCTTGGGTTATTATGAAAGCTATAGTTCCATGTGTTAACTTCATGTCATTTTTCTGATCCTTACTGGCTATTTGATAAATGCTTATTGAATAGTTTCTCAGCTGAATGTATAAAACAATATCCTTTTCTGGTCCTTATGTGCAGTGCCCCTCTATACAGTGGACACTGAATGAGTAGCTGATGGTGTATCATTCTATTTCAACCTACCTAACTCAGAATGCAAACCCTGTTACTATGTTGGCATTTAATTTTCCTCAAGATAAATAAGGAATGCTCGGAGCTGTCTCTGCCAGCATCCTATTAGCAACGAGAGTGAAGTTATCTACACAATCGTGACAAGGAATGGAATTCTGTGGCTCTCCCTAGGAATGGTGAAAGCATGGTCATTGGTATTTCTCTTGCCTCCTACTTGCTTTACAGTGAGGAGCTCTTTTGAAAAGCTAGTAACCTGGAAACAACCAGGCTTAATCTGTACTTTTGAAATCTGCTAGGCTTCTGCCTCATAATGACCATGTTCATGTGATGGCAAAGAAGCCCCCTTAGATAAAGAGCTCATGACTGAGCAAGTGAGTTAATTACTGAACAAATAGCACCATTAAAAGAGGGATGGGAAAGTCTGACGCCTAGTGGTCATCAGGGAGTGCCTGCCACTAGCCACAAAGAATCCTAAGCAGGGAATGTTTCCAGCTAAAACAAAAACAACCCAAAATTTGTCCAAAGACACCAGAGCTATCCTCTGATTGTGATCTACATGGTAAAGTTTTAATATTTGTAGTGGAAAGGACTGATTACCAGGAAAAAATATGGAGCCATTAAGGAAATCTAAAACAAGTAGTTCTGACTTAGCAGATAGCTCTATGTCAAACTGCAGGTACCATTGGCAAGATCAAAAAAGGACCAAAGAGATAGAGCTGTGGGCTCAAGGTCTACACACCTCCCTTCTTCAATCTGCCTAAAAATAGGATCTACAGCTTAAGCGGTTTCTTAGAACCTCACAAATTCATCTCAGTTGGTGTTTCAAAACAGGTGGTTGTTTTACCATTAGGAAGCCACTGACCTCTATGCCTCAGTTTACACAAGAAGATGAAGTAATTCTACTCACTGAAAAATTTTTAAGGTAACGTAACGATAGTTGACAAGGAAGTAAAAGAATGCGAAGCCCCTTTGATCCCAGGTACCTCTTTTTTTTGTGCTAATGACGAATTGTTCTTTATTAAATATTTGTTGATCTGTTAATTCCCATCAAGTGTAACAACATTATTAAACAAAGAGACTTTATAATGTACTAGAAAAGAAAACTCTCAGAAGAGAGGAAGGAGGGGAAACTGTAGTTGGTGTGTAAAATAAATAAAAAATTTAGTTAAAAAAAAAAGAGAATTCCCTTAAACATGATATTTACAAAGGTTGGTCAAATGCACATGGATGGATTTTTCACTGGAGAAAACAAAGCTATCTAAATGCTCAGCATTAAGGAGTTGATCAAATAAAGTAGCTTCTACTGGATGCAATGTGTTGGGAGAATTTTTCACAAGGATAAAGCAGTATTAAATGTTCTATTATAAAATGAGACTATACCGATTAACAAAAAAACAGGCTACAGAGACATCGTGATTTTTCTGGTAATGTGTTAACTTATATAATGAGTATTTGAAAATCTCCTCATTAAATGGCAAGATTGTGTGATCTCTAATTGTTTATACTTTCTGGTATTGTCTGATTTATTTTGGTCAATGATCATATATAACATCCCAACAAAAATAAGCAATAAATGTTCTTAAAATTTTTATTCTTATCTTTGTAACACCAGAAGGATCAAAAGATAACAGTTGACAAGACATTTGAAACAGGCATAATGCCAATGTCACACAGAACTCTGGCTGCTCTTGGTGTTGTCTTCAGGGGATTTGGGATCCTGTTCCAGGGCGAAACAGATGACCAGAAGTGAACTATAATCTTTGGAAGAGAGAAGAGGGAATAGAAAATTGTCACCTCTGCCTCCATTTCCTCCTTTAAATCTTGATGTTAGATGCTTTCCTCTGCAGGTAAAGGACATCTCCTGCATTCCTTTCTGCTCCACCAAACTGGAGACTGAGGGAACTCTTTCTTCACGTTGTTGCAGCCAGACAGTTTCGGTCCTGAGCGTCACTCACCAGAAATTGACCACCTGTCACAGATGGACTTTCTGAGTTCTGTTCCATGGTCTCCTGTTATTGTGTGGAGGGGCTAAGGAAGACAGAACAGGACACTGATCTCACTGTGAGGGATGGGGTCTGTTCATGAACACAACCCAAAGAATTTGGAGAGAGGATTCGTGACAGGGAAAGTGAGACAGGAGTTGGAACTGCGGCTTGGCCCCACTAGAGACAATTTTACTAGAATTGAATGACTTCCATGGCACATGTGGAGACTGTCAAGGACCAGCAAACCACACCTAGAAAGAACTATGAGGAAGAGCTGGACTCAGCTGCTGAATTGATCTTCTGTACCAACCCTTTGTCCCCTTCTGTATCACTTCTCAGAGTTCTGTGTGATGCAAACACTTTAGGAATGGAGGGCACTGAGGTGATAAAAAAAAACAAAGATCAAGTCTCCTCAATCTGCATCTGCTGCCATTCCTGAGCTATTTTCCTCCCCCTTCCCCCCCCCCCCGTTAGAAGGCAGCTAAAAAATAGTCAGGTTGTAAACTTAATTTCATGATTTTCTATCTTTCTCTTCCTCCTCTTCTTCTTTCTCCTTTTTGTTCATTGTTAAAATGGGAGGACAAGATCTAATCACCAAAGATGATCACTAAGAAGCACCAAATTTTGAGTACTTAGAGAATTTTGGACCATTATCTGCCTCATTGTCAGGCACCGTTGGTGGTGAATTGAAGAGGATGTCAATGACCTTGGGGTAACTTGCTAAACACTTTTCATAATGACCTTTTCTTATGCTTATAAAAACCCATGGCATATAGAAGAACATTTTACAACTGAGGAATTGAAGACTCAATTAACTCTCTACAAATAACTCATTTCTTTTGACTCAGATTTGCTCCTACCTTATGAGTTTCTCAAAAAAAAAAAAAGTCCATTCCCCATCCATCCTTGAGTCTTTAGGCCTGAAACTAACTACTTCAAACCCCAAGCCAATGTTTAGACTTGTATTAAGATTTGATTTTCAGTAGTAACAACCTAAGGTGTTCATTTTTATTGGGTAAGAGTATAATCAATTTCACAGAGTGGTAGTGAGCTTGCCTTCTGGAATAAGACTTCTAGTTCCAGCACTTAATACTGTCCCAGTTTCTATAAACCACTTAACCCCTCTTTCCCATTGTGTTGGACCACAAAGGGTTCTTCATACATAGAATATGTATATGCATCGTTGTTCTAAGTGCTCAGCAGAGACTCGTGCCCAGTAAACATGAGAATATTAGTCATTGCTAGTATCCTTAATGTGTTCTTATGTCTACGGTTTTCCGTGCATTATCTGATTGAACTCTTGCAATCAATCTACTGAGATGACGTAACTAGACTCAAGAGTATACACCGCTGACCAAGAGGAGGAGAGCTCATTAGGGGAAAGATAACAAATCTGACTCAGGGTCCACTCTGTATTGCTTCCCAAATCTCTCTAACCTGACCAAGACAATATAAAAATATGACAGAGTGTAAAGACTGTCCATCTTACTTTGATTTGTAACAGAGGTACTTAACTTCTGGAGTATGTTCATAAGGGAAAACCCAAACTTCAGAGTCAATGGTTGTTACATGGTGTGCTTTCCACATGCCAGTGCAAGGAAGATGCTCTCAGAAGCCAGTCTGAGTGTGCAAGCACAGATTCCCCACATCACAGATGTGGCTTAATTCAAGCTCTGAGATGATGCCATCGGAACTAAAGGTGAGGGTCAGGGATCTCCACAGGAAATGTAATGTGGAAGTTTGAACGAGAACGGCCCCATAGGCTCATATGTTTGAGTACTTGGTCTCCAGTTTGGGGAAGATGAGGAGGTGTGACCTTGACAGATGAAGTGTGTCACTGGAAATGGGCTCAAATTCAGGCTTGCACAGCTGTGGCTTTGCAGAGGTGTCTCACTGGCCCTGTCTTTGTCTTTTCCATTGTTTTCTTTGAATGAGCTTTTGAGTACACATTAAGGCTGCCTTAAATATCCCCAGCTGTAAGCAGCTTATCCTCAGGATAAGCAATGGTGCTCTGTCTCCACATGACTTAAGATAAAAGTGTCTCTGAATTAGGAACTCAGATCATAGTGAAAAGCAGCTGCTTATTTCTGAATAATGAGCAAGTCAAAGGCTTTTCAGGCTGGCAATTCAGTAGTAAATTAAAATAGTCATGTAATGGGGGAAACTATCCTGTTCTTGATGGTTCAACAATATAAAAAGCTAATCTACAGTCTTTAACAAAAAAATGGCAATATTAAAACACCAACTATCGTATTCATTGTTTTAAACTTTTCTAATAGCTTGTGTGTGTGTGTGTGTGTGTGTGTGTGTGTGTGTGTTGAGATGGTTATATGTATGTGTATGTTGGTATGTGTGCAGTATATATGCACATTTGTGCATGTATGTGTTGTATTTGTCAAAACTGGATGTCTTTATCTCTACCTCTTATTTCTGGGGCAGGGTCTTTCTCTGAACTTGGGCTCACCAACTCCACAAGACTAGTTGACCAAGTACCAGAGTTCCTTCTGTCTCTACCTTTCTAGTTCTGGAATTACAGATACACAAAGACATGCCAAGTTTGTTTTTGTTTTTTTAAACATGAGTGTTAGGTATTCAAACTTGGGTACTTTACCAACTGGGCCATTTCCTCGACCCTATTTTCAAATGTTTCTTTTGCAAGAGGCAAGTGTATATGGTTGTGGTATTTGTGTGAGCATGTGTCCCAGCTGTCCCTAGACCAGAGGTTGACATACGCTATCTTCCTCAATCACTCTCCTCCATCTCACATAATGAATCAGGGTCTCTCACTTGAACCCAGAGCTGATCTGAATTCAATTCCTCAGATTTCATGGCAAGTTCTTTACCCTCTGAGCCATCTCTCCAGTTCTTTAAACTTCCCCAATAAGAAAATCATTGAACTTCCTAATGTCTTGAAGGAACATTTGTGTTCACAAGTTACTTAGGCAGGTAGTATGTGTTCTAAAATTGTCATTTTGTTTGGAATCAGCAGTTCAACCTCATCATAAACATGACTTATTAAAATTGTTGAGGTTATGATTGGTATCCTGATCTAATTATCTGTATGATAGTTATGAGATTTGTTCAGTGCTAAAAACAGTTTAACAAGTGAAAATAGCAATAAAGTATATATATATATGTATAGTCATAGAATAGCAATAAAGTATATAGACTGCAACATAGAATTTAGCAAGGATGTGACTGCTTTTCTTCTAAGAGCTCCCTTCGGAAAAACCTGCTTGGTACACATGACAATAACTATGAGTTTGGTGATAGTGATAGCAACAACTTACTGTTGATGGCATTAAATTAAATTAAATTAAATATTTCATTTGTGTTTCTTTAGTCATATAATTTTATTGTGTTTTATGAAAGTTGGTATTGTAAAATGAATAGAAAATTTCTTAATAAAAAGAAAGTAACATTATGCTACCTTTTTAGAATTAATGTTAGAAAGTAATTAAAATTCTCAGAGTCACACAGCTACAAAATGTTACACTTAGAATTCAGACTTTCTTAAAATCTTATTCTCAGGCTGACAGTCTCCCCTGAAGTTCAGATAAATCTGAATTCTGGACTCTGACACAGGCACCTAAGAAAGCATCATTCACCATTCTGTTATAAGCTAAGCAGTCCTGATTTGAGAAGACTGTCTTATTTTCATGGCTTCCCAAAGACTGGCTTAATGCTCTGCTTCACAGGAAGAATCTTGATGATGAGGAAAGGTGGCCATACCTTGGGGTCTAAGCGGATCATATGGCACACTAAGACTGTGTTTGGATCTCTAGGAAGTTTTGCTTTTGGCCAGGCCACTGGCATTGACTTTTTTAGCACAAAGCACCACATGCATTATGCTGTCATCCGAGCATCCTCAGAGATAATTGCAGCATGCCAGCCATGATAACACCCAGCCCTGGATCTCATGGCCTACTTCTGAAAGGAGCTGCGTGGTTTTACAATTATCACTCAGATTGGCATGGAGAAGAGGAGGGTGGGAGAGCAGTAGGAGGAGAAATCTTTTCAAACTGGATGAAGAGATCAGCTGCCTTGGATGCCACACTGCGCTGGCCAAGCCAGGGTTCCTGTGACATCATGCTCTACTCTCATACTGTCAGCAAAATTCCCTAAGGACAGCAGCTGCTGTCTCCTAGAAACCTGTGCCAGCTCCTCCTTTCCGTGAGGCTGCTCAACACTTTTCAACTCCTAGAACTGCCCCTTCACTCACAAGGCTGTTCTGAGATAATGGAAATGATGAAGGGCAACATGTTTCCATGATGGGTAGAGATCCATGAATGTGGTGGCTCCTTAAAGGATGTTTCCAGACTACCCTACCCAAGTGTCCAGATGAGTTACAGATGAGGGATCTAGCTCTCTCTTCAGCCTCCCCCATTTTCTCAGGGAGCCATTCATGTACAATCAGTTCCCATGTGTGCCAGTATATGAAAGGTCTTGAGAACTTCAGACAGTATAAGTAAGAAATATTCAACTGCTGTTATAGCTACCATAACATAATAGCATTGCAAAAGTATGAAGAATCCCAAGGAAAGCTAATAGAAGTAAGAAACACATACCTGGAACCTAAATTCTACCTCTTATTTTTTGATTTATGATAATACTGCCATTATATACAAATAACCAGAAAATTCAAATGTCCAGGTTTTCAAATGTCCAGAATTTCGTAATCAAAGCAATGTCTCTTAAGAAGAATGCTAGGATACCATGGGATTCTCAAGGGTTTCTGAATTGTTGATGAAACTGTGACCATCGTGTTTGGTGGGCATTTGACTAGGGTCTAATTGATCATGTAATTCTATGATGTCGCATTTATGACATAATGTTAGGATGTCTCACAGTTTTATCATTTAAGTGGAGCTTTTCCCAGTTGCAGCTTTTGACTACAATTAAAGTGAGCTATCAAATCCTCACTAACAAACAATTCTGTCTCTGGTACTTCATGGACAAGCTTAATGGAGATACTTCTATGGTCTTTCACTCAACACAGATGCCTCTTGACTGATGATGGAGTACAGGCCAATAAACCTTTTATAAATTGAAGCTATCCTAAGTAGAAAATGTATTTGGAACACCTAATCTATGGAACAGCACAGCTTAGCAATACAGGGCAGTGTAAAATACCCTTGGTTTACTCTGGTGATTGTGTGATTGACTGGAAACAGCTTCTGCCACCAATGCCACAGCAATGTCTTCCAATATGTCACTAGCCCAGGAAAAGACCAAAATTCAAAGTATGGTTTCTATTGAAAATATATCATTTGAAATTCAGATGATCACAAGTTGAACCATCCTAAGCTGAGGACCATCTGCAGTCATACTTTCTTTAAATAAATATGACAAATTCCAAGATGTTATATTCCCAAAAGATGATATAGAAGAAGAAAGAGTTGAAGAAATTGAGAGTTCTGTGTGTTCAACAATCCTTAGCTGCTGTCAGTCAGAGCTTAGTTTAAGTTTCTCACCACCGTCTAGTGTGTCTCTGTTTGCTTTTTAGATGCATCGTTCCTGGGATCTTGCCCTTGGGTTCCTGGTTATGCATAACAATTTGCCACCAGAGGTCTGTGGGCTGATTTTCCCAGAGAATAATAAAACCAGCTGCACTCCATTTCTTCTCTGGGACTCCCCAGGTTCCTACAGTCACCTAGCTGCAGCAGTCAGAACAGTCACCAGTGTGCAAAGCCTATGCAATATTCTCCAATACTAGCTTTCTGATGAAAATTCATGCTCATTTTCAAATAAATTTTTTCTCCAACTTTTCTTTTCCATAGGCAGGGAACTAGCTTCAAAACTGCTTTCAATAATAGTTTTTCTGTCATTATAAGTATCCAACAAGTACCCATGACAAATGAAATGTACAGTTATCTGATAGACTATTTTACTAACATGCTCATCTTTGAGAGCAAAGATTCTAAAGTACTTGCACACAGTAGATGCTTAATAAAGGTCGAATCACACATGTAATTATTTGGTGTTTCTCTTACTCTAGCTCTTGAATCCTGCAGAGGGCTCTAGGAGAAAATGACAATGTTCAAAAATACTGCCATGCTGAATTGGTAACAAACAGGGATTAAGAAACAATACTTCATGGAGAAACCCTGTCTCGAAAAACCAAAGAAAGAAAAAAGAAAAGAAAAGAAAGAAACAATACTTGACCAGTCATAAATAACACAAACTAATGTCTGCTCAAGGGCTCAGATGTGCAACTCAAACCAAACATATTGCAGATTATGAGAGAAGGGCAGGTGCCATGAGACCTGGAGTGGTCAAGTATAGGTTTTTGTTTGTTTGCTTGGTTAGTTGGTTGGTTGGATTGGTTTTTTTGAGACAGGCAAGCAAACCTAGGGAATCTCAGACATAGGCAATAAGTAGATGCCTGAATGGGAAGATTCACACAAACCCACCCCAGACCTAATTATTCTAATAAAATTGAACTAACTTCTTTTAACTCAACTACAAAGTGGGGAAAAGGGCATGATTCCTTGGTTATGAAGGACCTGAGAAATCTAACTAGTGGCCTCTCCTGTCTTCTCCTGTGTCCTTTCTTAGCCCACTCCAGGAAAACACAGGTTGATGCTGTCCTATGAAGCCAGGGAGGCGGCTTTCACAGCCTTACCACCTTCTTAGGTACCTGGCCTGTCAACAGGCTTTGCATTAGCAAGCAAGGGAAAACAATTTTCTAAGCTTCACAGTTCTTATCTGGGACTCCTAGTGCCAAAAGACAGATTAGCAAGAGCATGTCAGACTGCGCATAATAACATGTGCACTTGTGTTATGTACAGCGAGTGGTGGGGACAGGCAGAGAAATGTCCAAGAGTAAACTCGGAAGAAGTGCCTTTGATTTCAGGCTTAAGTATTATTGTCTGCTGAAACCAAGAAGGGAAAATGTAAGGAAACGTACAGAAAACAAAGGAAAAGTTATTTAATTTGCAGCCGTCACTACTGGTAAGTCTCTAGTGGCTCAGCCAGCTCCCTTTTCCTAGGAAGAGAGAGGAAAATACCAATAGATTCAAATGGAACCTCCTGTAGGGATGTAAGTTCCTCATAAAATACAGTCATTCCTCTGTTTTCACATTTTCCCCCCTGCGTTTATAGTTTTTCAGAAATAATCACCTTAAAATAATCCTTATGCCACACATATTTGGGAGTAGCACTCTGGTATCTTAACAGTTGTATGATGTGGCTTGTGATGGACCCCATCCTTAAGAAGTAAGTTGGCCCATGAAGACATCACAGTATCACAGCCCCGTGGCTGCAAGTCTGCCTAAGCCTTGTTCTGTACTCTGAGATGATGAACAGAAATGCCAATTATTCTCCAGGTGCCCTTTGCATAATTAAGTCTCTCCTTGTTTTACCCTTCTTTATTCCTAAATTATTTCTGTCCTCAATCATTTCTGTCTCCTTCCCTGCCTGGCTTTTCTCATTCATTCTGACTTTATGTGTCAATGAGAAGCCATGCCCCCCAAAGGCCTGAAGAGAAGGGATGCCCTTCCTAGGTGAGGCCTGTTTTCTCTCTATGCCCCTCTCAGACTTTGTGTGCTCCCCCAAGGCATCTTGGCAATGCAGCCAGGAGGTGGGTAGTGTGGTTTCTAGCGAAGGCTATGAGCTGAATACATTATTGCTGCATCTTATTAGCAGCCTTTGGAACATCTTGCAACCCGCATCATTGTGGATCTGAGAGATGAGGGCTACAGAGAAAAGGAGAACTGTGAAAGTGGAGAGGGGTGCCTCGCAGTCCCGTTTCTGTGCGCTGCATCTAGGCCAGAGGGAGGTTACTTTTTGACTCTGACAGCAAGTGTTGATTTTCTTTAAATTGCACATAGCAAGAGAGATGGTTCACTCTCAAGGAAGAAGACCACTGATTTCTTACCCCAAAGAAACTATTTTCTTCACTACAAATCCCAGCTCAGGATCGTGACAAGAGCTTTTTCTCTCTTTGGGACCAACCCGGAACTCCTCTGCCTGGTTTTTGAGGCATCCGAGACTAGTCTACTCATCCATTCTTCACATTTCTCATGGTTTCCAGAGTTCTCCCTTTCCTCTCTGACATGTTTACTCACCACACCAGCATACACTGCTATTTTTCTTACCACTGTTTTTCACATGATATTGAAAGTAGCCCTTTCATATCTCTACTCTACAAAATCCAAGGAATCTTATAGAGCCATTGCAACTTTATCCTAGAATTACAGATTCTCAAAGTCAGAACTCTTGAATGTTTTTCAATCAAAATCTAGCCCATACGAGATTCTTAATAAACATTTATAAACGAATTAATGTACTATGCTTCTCTGAGTAATTCTAACAAGGGTTACCTTTTTGATCATGTTGGTGGAAGATATAATCATGAGACAAAACAAGAAGCTAAATAGACTCTTGAACAGCTTGCCTGAAAATTTTGAGTTTTACTTTTTGAAGATAAGAAAGAAGCTATTTGAAGGCTGGTGTTGATGATTGACATACACTGTAGTCATGAATACACACCACAGTTGTTTTGTACAGTAAGGATGAACCATAGTGGGTATCCTGGCTCAGTGACACAGTAATAATTAAGAATTTCAGACCAAGGAATTTTGAATTGACATTTACTCCTGGTGGCTTTGTCAGAAGTTGTCAGAGAAGACAGAAATGGAGAAAGTGATGGCCATTGAAGAGACACGTGTCTGTCAGACTCTTCACTGCTGTCACAAATATCCAGGAGTGACAATTTGAGCATGAATGATATATTTTGGCTCAAGGTTTCATAGGTTTCTATCTATGGTTAGTTGGCTTCATTGACTTCAAGACAGGGCAAAAATATCAAGGTGGAAGTGCATGAGAGAAGGAATCTCTTCCCCCCAGGACAATGTCTAGGACTTCCTGGCAAGGCATGCATGCCTAAATTTTTGCACAGTCCGAAGTCTAGTACCTATCAATCCATTGTAGTCCTTGAAGAAAGACTGCACTGACTGGCCATTCCCCGGGAAGCCAGAGGGCCAACGGGTGCCACTGTTGGGTCCTTGGGAGAGGTCACTTTGCTTGGTGAGAGACTCTAGGTAAAAATAGAAGCCCCAGTGTAGCCTCCTGGGCAAGTTATTTATTCATGAATTCTAAATTATTGAGGTCATTGAACAGTGTGCTATTTTTAACCTATGAGAGAGGAACGAACATGGTGAACTGGGTTTTTAAGGGAGGCTGTGTCTTCATGGGACAGAAGGCAGATGGTGTAAAAAGTGACTAGAAGTGCGGGCATGTACTTAGTGGTGACCTTAAGAAGCCTTTTGTCTGTAGACAGATCTGAGTCATTTACTGCCAGCCAGCCATAAGGATAGGGTCCACTGTAATTTGAGACTGAATATCATGGTGTCAAGAACCAGCACCCTTTGGAGGTGACTAAGTCACAAGGACATCTGAAGTTATGAGTAGATTGATGTTATTATCTCGAAGTAGGTTTGTAATAAAAATTCAATCCTCTCCTCCCCCTCTTTTTTTGCGATGTCTTCCACCATGCTATGATAAAACAAGAAGGACCTCACTTTAGCTGGTTACAGTGGAGCACACCTGTAATCCCAGCACTTGGGAGGGCAAGGCAGGATGTTCACAAGTTCAAGGCCAACTTGGACTAGACTCTGTAACAAAAAGCAAAACTAAATACATAAATAAATCTTCATCAAATGCAGCTTTTAATCTTCAACTCCACAGCCTTCAGAAATAAGTTTCTTTTCTTTGTAAAGAAAGTATTTTAGAAAATAGATGAAGATAAATCCTTTATCAGTCTAGTTGACACTATAAGCAGATGTTTTCTCTCATGTGATTTTACAGCGTGCTAAGAAAGCTTTTAATGTGTGAAATCAAAAAAGGATGCCCAACTTAGCCATTCTCAGAGTTCAAATGCTTGGTTCTACTCTTGGAAGCAAACATTCCCTAGGAGACATCACACATGAATGGTTGATTATCTGTGAGCACCACAACAAGACAATGAGCAATGGTTTTATTTTTGTTTTGTTTTTACATTTATTTGTTTGTTTATTCTTGTGTCTTTCCCATCATACCTCCCTATCCCACCCATCTCCTGTCCCACCAAAAATAAAATAAAATAAAATTTAAGAGAAAAAGAAAAATTTAATGCAAAAGGAAGAAGGGCAAAAATCTTGTCATGGAAGCTGCAGTGTGACACAGTGAGTCACACAGTAAACCCCTTTATCTATATATTTTTACATGCAGGAATTTATCAAAAAAGAATCATTAGTCTGGTTTGAGGCCCCTGGCCTCTGCTGCACCATCGACACTGGGGTGGATGTTGGGGTGGGCCAGCACAAAACCCTGTCTCTGGGCCTGGGTAGTTGCAGGGTTGATCAGCCTGCAAGACAATGAGCAATAGTTTGTTGAGTGAAAAAAAAAAGTTGTGCAAAATAGTGCTGGGCTTGGGAAGGGGTAAGATTACAGTAGATGAAGGACCTGGGCCTGGAGGGAGAAACTGACAGAGTGCTTTCCCCTGCTCAGTCTTAAAGAAATCTAGGTGATTTTGTCTTCTATACATTTTCATTACCTTACACTTTCAGGAACTCACCCAGATTTGATCAGTAAAAATGTGTCCATCAGCTGTGATTGTTTATCCTTGCATGGGGGTCCAATGTTTCATTCATTTAATGCAATAATCCTTCTTCCTTGGTGCCTGTATTACTCAGGATTCTCTAAAGGAACAGAACTGATAGAATGAGTGTGTGTGTGTGTGTGTGTGTGTGTGTGTGTAGGGGATTTATTAGACTGGCTTACAGGCTAGTACAACAATGGCTGTCTAACAGCAGAAAGTCCAAGAATCCAGTAGTCATTCAGTCCTCAAGACTGGATGGCTCAGTTGGTCTTCAGTACACTCTGGAATCCCAAAGAAGTAGACTCAATGCCAGTGAAGTAATGAATGGACTGGCCAGTGAGAGCAAACAGGCAAGGAGAACAAGCTTCCTTTGTCCATGTCCTTTATGTAGGCTGCCAGAAGAAGGTGTGGTCCAGATTATAGGTGGTTCCCACTTCAAAAGATCCAGATTAAAAGTGGGTCTTCTCCACTTCAAATGATTTAAGAAAAAAATCCCTCACAGATATACCCAGCCACTTGGGTTTTTAGTTAATTCTAGATGTATTCAAGTACACAGGTGAGAATAGCCATCACAGTGCGCCAGACCAATTAATATTTCTTCTGATTTTTCACTATGATTCCTAAAATTGAGACATCTCCAACTTTGTGAGGTAGTGCTTCCTACTCACCAGAGAAACTTTTACAACTGTAAGATGAGCCTTAGCCTATCCTACCACAAATATGATCCTAACCACAGATAGCAGCCTCCACCTGTCCCAAAACATGGAATCAGAAGTGGGTGGCTCATGAAAGTAGGAAGGCTATAGAATTTCTGCTGGGGGAGTAGAGGCATTTCCCTCCCACTTCCAAGGACAACAACCTTTTGCCCTGCTTGTCCGTGGGGGCTTTGTGGCACCAGCACTATGACCCATCCATCTATTCCTTGTAACCATCCCATGCATTGTCAAATTTTCTCTTTAAAAAGCCTAGTTCTGCCAGGCGGTGGTGGCACACGCCTTTAACCCCAGCACTCGGGAGGCAGAGCCAGGCGGATCTCTGTGAGTTCAAGGCCAGCCTGGGCTACCAAGTGAGTCCCAGGAAAGGCGCAAAGCTACACAGAGAAACCCTATCTCGAAAAACCAAAAAAAAAAAAAAAAAAAAAAAAAGCCTAGTTCTGCTTACATTAACAAGAGTCAGTATCTGTCAAGTGCCATTTTGACTTCTGACTTTTTATATTTAACACACATAAATGTTGGCTGTACCAAGCCTCATAAATACTAATTGTTAATGTTAATCAATTTAATTCTAAGTCTCTGAAGTAAAACTAAAATATCCATTGTATGAATAAGGAAACCAGCATTAGGGAGAAGACATTCTAATTTGTCTTAAATAACTCAGTTGTTGAGTGCAGAGCTGCAGTTCAAAGACAGGCTGTCTCTGCATGTAAGCTTGGTGCCCTCTTCTCCTCAGACAAGCCTTTCCCCGTGGCTTCCCTTGTGATCCCTCCAGCATTGCCTCCTCTGTGCCTTCATTCTTGGGCATCCCCAGTCTGTAATGAGCCACAACTTAGAACTGTCTCCCGGGCATTGCTCGGGACGGGTTACTTCACCAATTTACAAACCCAAGGTATTAAAAAGAAGGTAGCTGCTTTCCCCCAGGCCCCAAAACACTTGACTACAACTGGGAGAAATCAGTTCCCTTCCTGTTTGCCTTCACTTGGCAGCTGTGGGAATGCCTGATACTTGTTGACAGAAGGAGGAAGCACCACTCTCAGCTGGGAAACAGCAAGATCCAAAGAAACATTGATAACCATCCAAGGAAATTTGCAGGCCCTTCCCTGTATGCAACAGCTGATGTTGAAAGTCTGAGTCATTTTGCTTCTTTCTGTGCAAGAAAATAAGAAAATGTAAGTAGCTAGTGGAAGTATTGGTACCAGTGGTGCTCATGGTTCCTGTATCTCACGGCGTTCTTTGCCTTTCTCGTTATCATACTGCTTTGCTCATGACCTGGTGCAGAAAGCGAATTGGCATACAGCAGTTCATGCCACTCGCTGGGCAGTGCTCCCAAAAACCTGGCACTCATTTGCTTCCATTTGTTCCTTCTGGATCTGTCAAAGCTTCCCTACAACTCAATTCCTTCTGTCAGCTGGGACTAGAATCATCATCCTCAGAGAAGGGACAAAGGTCTCTATTTGTCTTTTTCTTAAGTCACATATACATGTACAGATTGGCTAGAATGTTCCAGTAGGTAAAGAACACTCTGTATTTGAAAACTCTCAAGGACTCAACAAGAGAAAGTGGTCATGTCGGTGACAGGGGGAGTTTTGATGAAAGTGGGAAGGGTTAAGGAATGAGAAGAGAAGGACATCAGTTCCAAATCTTAGAACCAGGAGTTCACCCTCTTGGCTATTTTTTTTAAACTACAGGCAGGTGCTGTTAAAAATGAGAAAGGCCCACATTGGGAGTATAGATGTCCTGCTGTGTCACTTGAGTGTGCACCAATAAGTTCTGTGACTATCTGAATATACACAGGGAGAGCCAAGGTCAGGAAAGGAGGAAAGAAAAGGAGGAAAGAAACGGGTTTGGTACAGAGTCACCCCTTATTATACAGGGGACATCAAAAAACAGGGATGCTTATTCCCTTGCATAAAAAGACACCATCTTTTCCTATAACCAAATACACCTTCATGTAAACTTTAAACCATATTTGGATACTTATACTTTACACAATGCAAATACTAGATGAGTATCTATTATGCTGTATCATCCAGGGAATAATAAAGGCAATTCTCTACATGTTTGGTACAGATGCAACTTTTGATCTGCTGTTGGTTGAGTCCACAGATTCACCCGTGTTAGGGAGACCTGACTGTATGCAACATATATTCTTTAGACTTTGCCAGCACTATAAAAAGCTTAAAATAACCAACTAGTGCTAGGTGTGGTAGTATATATCTATGATCATAGCACTTGGGTGGCAGAGGCAGGTGGATCTCTATAAATTTGAAGGCAACCTTATCTATATAGTGAGTTCAGGCCAGCCAGGGACACACATAGAGACAAAACAAAATAACACACTGCCTATAATAGGTAACTGATAGAGAAGTGAGCCGAAAACTATAGATTCCAGTGTTCCATGGAGTGAAGGAATACACTATGATACTAAGAATGCTTGGAGCCAACAGAAACAGGATTCTAGTTGAATTTATATGTGATTCTGTACTTGCCTTCCTCATATTCAGGAAGTTCAGCCTGGCAGGGATAAGGGTGGGGAGAGCTTGGTCTGTGTTTCAACATAACCAATTCACTATTTCCAGGCTTGAGACACTTAAGTAATTCTTAATAGGATGTCACTAAGGGACCCCTGGATCTCAGAAGATGGCCTCAGAAAGCTGAAGATAACACCTGTCATCACAAGACAGATAGGTAAACCTTGTAATTTATAGACTACTCTATGGAGTTCTACAAAAAGGTCTGGCTTGCCAGGAGGCAATATTTGGCTTTGATACACTACTGCTCTACATTAACCCATAAAATAATATAAGGGAGACTCAAAAGGACCAAATCAGTTTCATATAACTTAACCACATTTTGGATGCAATGAATTTCTATGGAAATATAAAAACAGTTCAATTCACAATGCTTGGTATCCAATTAAAATTGACCAGTCATCTGAAGAAGGGGGGAAATGAAAATGAATCTGGGAGTAGAATCAATCAGTCAAAAGTGACTTAGGGCTGACAATACGGGCATTAGAACTAGTTGACAATGACTCTAGAACAACTGTAACCCTGTTTTACCCACCTTAAAAGATAGAGAGGGAAAAAATGACAAGGGAAAGATGAAAGATACTCTCAAAAACACCCTTGAACTTCTGGAGCAAAAAGTCTATAATACTACAAGAAAATGAAAAGAAATATAGCAAGGCCCTGGTTCTGGTTGATCATCTGAGGTTAGGTGTTGTGCCACTACTTCAGTCCCCAGCTTCTGGTCTCTATTTGAGGTTAGAAAGCCTGCCCATCACTTTGACTCCAACTCTGGTTTACCCTTTGTGGTTTTATATTAGTTGTTGTTGTTGCTACTGTGATAAAACACCATGACAAAAACAGTTCAAGGAAGAAAGAGGGTTTTTTTTCTTTTTTTTTTTTTTTTGGCTTATGGCTCCAGATGGAGAGTCCACAATGACAGGGCAGGTATGGTGGCCCAAGCAGGAAGCTGACATTACAATTTCAGCCACATACAGGAAGCAGAGGAACCAACTAGAAAGCAGGTGGGGCTATGAACTCTCAAAGCCCATTCCAAGTGACATGCTCTCTCCAGTAAGGCTCCATTTCTTAAAGTTTCCATAACTTACACACACACACACACACACACACACACACACACACACACAAACATCATCAACCAGGGACCAAACATTCTAATATGTGAGTCTCTCTCCACATACACAGCTCTCTTTAGAAGATGTCTTACACTTCTGCCATATCCAACATTTTCCTGTCACCACTACAACCAAGGCTTCACTTTCAAAGCCTCATGCAATGGCCTCTCAGGGTCTCTTGTCCTCGCAGGGGCCTCTTCTTGCAGAGACTCCAGCACTGTCACACACTGGCTGGCCTCGGTGGTTCTCTGAAGCTTCAGAGGAAGAGCCCGTGATTCACCAACACCTCCTTGCATTTTTCCTCCTCATTCAGCTATATACAATAAACCTGCCTCCTCGGTCAATGGTGTATAATAAATGCACTGAGTTTCCTGGCTGCTGGGGTCTCTCCATCATAGCGCACGGCCCACTTGATCTCAGCCTTTCCATAAATGTGCCTGTCTGTCTGTCTGTCTGTCCTTTCTTCATTCCATTGTTGCCCCAGTCAGGTCCGTAAAGCTGCTCAGGTTGAGGCATGGGTGGGTATAAGTAGAAAATTCTAATTTGGTTTAGTGTTTTGGACATTTCAACAAATTAGTGAGGCTTGTTTTTCATAGTCTCCCTTGAGTATGTGGTTTGAATCTAGTGATAATGTCACACTAATAAGGAGGTTTACAGTAATCACATTATTCTCCCCAGGCATGATGGGGACTCATGAGTATGAATCATCTGCATGTTCTGTTCCCATGAGAAGTGAGTCCTCAAGAAGGAGGGTGTGTGGCTCTGAGCTCACACCAAGGGACATGGGGAACTTCATTCATAGAAGGTCTTTGCTTCCTTTTTGACTTGCTTTTCCACAAAGAGTAGATTCCCATTCACAGGCTGTTCTCTATTTATTTTATCCGGTGAGGGAAGTACAGAGGAGTATTAGCTCCCGGTCAGACATGATCTGGATACGACCCTTTTCTAAAGGAAGTTACCCTGTGGCTGTGTGATCATTTACTTTCTCAATTAATACATTGAATTGGGTGATGAAGGGGATGAGTGAGGAATGAAATCCAACTATAACACGAATCTTTTTTTTTTTTTTTCTTCTCGAGACAGGGTTTCTCTGTGTAGCTTTGTGCTTTTCCTGGAACTTGCTCTGTAGACCAGGCTGGCCTTGAATTCACAGAGATCCGCCTGCCTCTGCCTCCCAAGTGCTGGGATTAAAGGCATGCGCCACCACCGCCCGGCTTTGTAACACAAATCTTAAAAGGTCTTATAATAAAAAAAAAAAAAAACCCAGAGCCAGATATTGGGGTAAAAGCTGAAAAATAAGAGAAGCAGAACAAGCTACAGCCAATCTCACCTTGCCAACTCCTCAGCTGGTCCTGTTTCCACACAGGAATCCTCAGACTGAAAGCCTCTGAGTCCTCACCCCTGAGGGTCTCAGTTGAACTGCTGCTTAGTTCCTGTCTCCTCATGCCTTATATACCATTCTCCACCCAGCCATGTCACTTCCTGGTATTAAAGATGTGTGTGCTTTCCAAACAAAGGCATGAGATCTTAAGTGCTGGGATTAAAGGCGTGTGCCACCCTGCCTGACTCTGTTCCCAGTGTGGCCTTGAACTCACAGAGATCCAGACCAATCTCTGCCTCTCAAGTGACAGAATTAAGGGTGTGTGCCACCACTGTCTGGTCTCTATGTCTAATCTAGCAGCTGACTCTGTCCTCTGATCCCCAGATAAGTTTATTGGGGTACACAATATATCAACCAATATTCTTTTCTTACTATTTTTTTCTCTAATACATACCACAATAGTGCTTCTCTTATAGGTTTTGAATGTGATTGAACAAATCTTGATATCTCACCCATGACGGTTATTGTTATTATAATGATGTTCTAATTTGACTTCTGTTGCTATGATAAAACAACTTGGGGGTTGGAGAGATGGCTCAGAGATTAAGAGCACTGGCTGCTCTTCCAGAGGACCTGGATTCAATTCCAAGCATTCACATGGTAGTTTACAACTGTGTGTAACTCCAATCCCAGGGTATTTGATGCCCTGTCTGGTCTCTGTGTGCACTAGGCATGCATGTGGTGCACAGACATACATGCAGGCAAAACTTCCATGCACATACAAGTAAATTAGTAATTTTAAGAAATCAACTTGGGGAGGAATTTATTTCAGCATATACTTCCTAGTCATAATCCATCATTGAGGGAAGTCAGGACAGGAACTCAAGGCAGGAACCTGGAGATAAGCACCATGAAGGAAGCCTACTTCTCATTCAAAGAATGACCATGAACTCATTCTTTGGCTCATGGTCAGCTAGCTTTCTTATATAGCCCAGACCCATTTTCTTGGGGATGTGCCATGCACAGTGGACTGGGACCTCTCACATCAATCATCAATCAAAACAGACTCTCATAGACATAGTCACAGGCCAATCTGATCTGTAAAATTCCTTAATTGAGGCTCTCTCTTTCCACATAACCCTAGATTGTGTTAAGTTGGCAACAAAAACTAACCATGACAGGTGGTATTTTTAATATGAGCATAATTATAGTTATTGTTGATTATCTGCTATGAGAAAAATCAATAAATCGTCCAAATATAAATTTGACACTGCATCAGATACTGAACTCTATCTATTCTAATTGTCTTAACAACTGCAGGGATAATCATTTTCTTCTTACAAATCAGGAGACTGAAGCTCAAGAAGACTTAATAACCAAGGTAATAAGAGCCTGTTTGATACCCAGACCTCCCTTTCTTCCACTCCAGCAGCATTTCCCCATCAGTAATGCCTCAGGACTGAGGAAGGAACATGGTAACAAAGAGAAAAGCTTTATTTGGATCATGTCACCCAATAATTGCCCTGGAGCATCCTTGCCTTAAGCCTGTCCCTTTGCTAATAGGTTCCTTAATGAAGTCAATAATGCAGGCTCTTTCTATGTGGGCCACATGAACACGTGCTCAGGGTACTTCCTCAAAGCCTGGTCCTGCCTGGACACACTTGAGCACATAGTCTTCGGTTTCATTGGTTTCTTGACCATCTCTTGGTATTCAGATCTTGGCAATGGGCTGACTTAAAAAGCTTTTCAAATATCCTACTGGGCATTTTCAGTTTTTATTTTAAGCAGCAACCTTAGAGGCCTAGACATAACAAAAGTTAAATGTGCCCTGCCTGATGTTGGTATAGCTTACTCTTCTGACAGGATTCCAGTCTCAGGTCCAGGAAAGGGATGAGTTGGGTATAAGGTCAACTGGCAAGAAGCAAATAACCCTTCAAGATAACAATACTTCCTCCTTGTGAAACATTTTTACCCTTAAATCTCTGAATCACGAAATCTGAAGAAATAAAAAGGAGCAACAAATAAGCAAAGAGCAACAGCAATTCTTGGCATACACATTGAAGGATCCTCATGACTAGAGAAAATTCCTTTCATTCCATGGATTGCTTCTAAATATAGCTGTGAATCACTTAATGACAGAGCAAGTTCTGAGAAATTAATGGTCAGGCAATTGTGTCATTGTGAGAACAACATGAAGCATACTTACATCAACATATTGGTTGGCTTTTATTGTGAACTTGACACCAACTAGAGTCACATGGGAAGATGGAACCTCAACTGAAGAATTGTCTCCCTAAGATAAGTCATCCTGTGGCCATGTCTGTGGGGCATTTTCCTGATTGCTTGACATAGGAAAGCCAGGCCCACTGTAGACCTGGACTATATAAGAAAAGTAGCTAAATGTGAGCCAGAGAAGCTAGCAAGAAGTATCTCTCCATGATTCCTGCCTCCACTCCCAAGCTCCTACCTTGGCTTAATGAAGACTATAACCTGTAAGCTAAAATAAGCCTTTTCCTCCCCAGTTACTTTTGGTTATGGTGTTTATCATAGTAACAGACTCAAACTAGAACAACCAAGTAGGGTAACTATAATATTATTATGGAATAAAATCCTTTAAGATCACCACTATACACAGCCTCTTCTGGACCAAAACATTGAGTGCAGTGCATGTACATGACTGCCAGAATCAAATAAAAATGGGATGCTTTAAATCTCACAATGGAGATGTTCCTCAGAGATACAACTGGGGTTGGCCTCACCTAAGAGAATTTTTTCTAGCTCTTTTGGCAAGTGCTTTAAATGAGATATGGAACAGCATGGAAATGAAAGTATTTTTATGGCAATATATTAAAACATTTTCCTTATATGTCTAAAAATTATGAAAACCATTGTGGGGAGCTGAAGAAGTCCTGAGTAAATGTGTGAGGAATGGAAAAAGGCCATGTCAAGGACCAATGCCTCAGACCAATGGGAAAATGGCAAAAGTTTCCCCTCGGGTGAGGCTCAGAGGGATAGCAAAATCTTCCTGTGGTCAAAATGTGAATGTTTTCAGTGTGTGAAAAGCTAGCAACTGCGGCTTCTTCCTCCTGGGTGCTTACAGCCCGAGACTGCTACCTACAGAGACCTTCTAAGGAGACTGGCTGACCCCTCCCCCTATGCTGTACATAATAGAAATGCCGAAGTTCTGAGTTGCTGCATAGTAGGTGCTATTCCATATGCCCCCCAGCTTTTCTGTACACATGTCTGCCTGTCTATCTGTTTTTCATTCCTTTATATCCTCAGTCAGGTAAGGATCTGAACATTCAGGTCATGGCAAACCATATATTCCTGTCTCTTAGAAACTGTTTTTCTCTCTCTTGCTTATAAATTTTAACCTTGTTAGCTTGGCCACAATTTCATATGTTTATAAAATATATGGTTTCTGTGTTACATGTTGTCAATATGCTTTCATGATCTTCTCAACAGATCTTTGATTAAGTAAGTATAGTCAGTGTTAGTTGACAAACAGTTATTTTGAGAGAATACTAAATAACAGTAGATATCTGCCTATCAATTGCCAAAAAAAAGTTCACAGCATGAAGAACATAGCTGCAAAACAAACAAACAAAAACGTTCAATGCACTGAAAATATTCATAGCACAAATGCATTGGCAGACACAGGCTTCATTGCCAGTCTAACAAGGAAATCAGAACTATTTTGCATCAAAAAGGAAACAATTTTTAAAAGCCAAATAAAGGACAAATGATCTAACATGTATTCCTTCTTAACAATTTTCTCCTTTCTGAGTTTTGTCAGAAAGAGAAAGTACATGAAGGAGAACGGGCGCCCCGCCTGGATGACATCAAACCTCACTCGATCTGTGTTTTTTATCTAGTCCTCCTTGGCTACTTTCTAGCCCCACCATCGTGTCTTGATTTGTCCTGTGCTTTTGTTCCCTCTGGAAATAGCCCTGGTACAACTGGGACTGGCTATAGAGTGCCTTCCCTTTTAAAAGTCTGGTGAGATTGAAAGTGGATAAGGAAATCCTGCAAGAGAAGATACATCCCTAGGTACAGCTTTCTCTTCCCATCCTTCTTTCTCCCCTTCTTCCTCCTTCTTGTCATCAACGCTCAGGGGTAGAAGCGCCTCTTCCTCCTCCTCCATTACTGATGCTCCTTTACACACTTGTTTCCATACCTTTGGATGACACAGATTTTCTCATCCATTGAGGCGTGACCCAAAGGAAGCATACCTGCAAGCCTGTGAAGCTGGAGTGCCAGATTATCTCATTCTCACTGTTTCTTCCAAGATCTTATGAGGGTTCATAACACATTTTTACAAATCCCCATTTTCTTTTTACAATTTATCAGTGAACAGTATTTTGGAATAATCCAAACAGAACTCCCTCCAATAATAGAGTTTCACATCCCATTAGAGTTTCTGTATTTAGCAACCAGACATTCACAACTCCAAGCTAAATTTGAATTTCAGATAAATAATACATAATTTCATTATTTTAAACATTGCATGGCATATAACTTATTTTAGAAAAGTATTAACTAAACAACAATTCATGCTTTTTATTTCAACTATTACATGGGAATATTTATGCTAAATGCTCTATTTTCTGTTCATTTGAAAATCAAATTTAAGCAGGAATCCTTTTCTGGTTAACTCTAAATAACAAGAAAAGCCTTTCATGTCCCCAGTGAGATAAAGTTATCTTCTTAGGCCACAATTTGAGACTTTCAAGAAATCTGTGCTGACTAATCTTATGTAACCTTATTTATTTATTTATTTATTGTTTGTTTGTTTGTTTGTTTGTGTTTGTTTATTATTTAATTTTTGGCACATTATGGCCCTAGACACAAACAGATTAAAATAATTTTCCAACTGAGTGGAAAAATGAGAAACTTTGTGAGATGTCATTGCTGTGCTTTGTGTTGGGATCCAGCATGGAACACATGCTTGAACAAGTGTGGTATTGTGAGAAATTTTTCCTAGGGAGATATAAATCCCCCCACCCCCCCTCTCCATAAGGTCCCGATGACAAACCAAAGCACTATCCTCCCAAGTTCAACCAGGAGAACCAATGAGTTTATTGGGCTTACTAAGAGATCGCAGGTGAGCGGTTACTGACAAGAGCATGAGTGACCCAGCATGAATGATAGCTACCCCGTGGCTGTACTGATGGAGCCCAACCCAGTTAACCTTACCCCGTTTTTATAATCTAGGCCTTCCCCACTAGACAACATGCAATTAAGAGTGAAATTACATACAAATGGTTAGGAAGAATAACTGGGTACTCAGGTGAGGATCCAATGACCCACTCCTATCCTGTTCTATGAGAGAATGTCAGTAGTGAACAAGCCAGACTGTGGTGATATTTTGAAAACAGGCACAGCTGATCTCATGAAGACAGGTGGCTGTTTTGCTAGGAAGACCACATTCTGCATGTGGTCATTGGCTGCAGAGGAGCTCCAGTTAGTGGGGGAGCTCGGTAGAGGAAATAATGGCTCTAGATTATTCGGGTTGAAAAAGGAAATGCTACTGCAGTGTCCTCAAATGTTTTGGACCTTATTTAAGCAGCAAATAATAATAGTGATGCAATACACATGTTCACATGCATGGAATTAAAAATAGAAATGCCATGAAATGGTCACCATCACCTCATCCCCACAATGGTATTTACTATTCTGACCTATCTATCTCATTTTTCTATAAAAAGAGTTGATTACACTCAAGTGATTTTAAGGATCACAGAAGACAGGAGATGTGATATTTTGAACAGATAAATTTTGCTTGAAGATCAGAGGACAGAACAAGTCACTAGATTAAACATAGAGGCCAGGCCGTGGTATCACACACCTTTAATCTTCCACTTAGGAGGCAGAGGCAGAGATCCGTCTGGATTTCTGTGACTTCAAGGCCACACTGGGCTACACAAGATTAATCCAGTCTAAAAGAGAAACAGCCAGGCAGTGGTGGCACACACCTTTAATTCCAGCACTAAGAAAGTTGAGATAGGAAGTGATATGGCTGGGTAGAGAAAGTAATATAAGGCAAGAGGAGAGAGGAAATCATGTTCTTTCATGCTGAGGAATTGGTAAGGTAAGAGGTGGTGGCTGTGGCTTGCTTTGCTTCTCTAATCTTTCAGCTTTCACCCTGATATCTGTCTCTGGGTTTTTATTATAAGGCCATTTAGGATTCATGCAACAAGAAGATAAATCCAGTGCTAGAGTCAATGGATAAGAAGCAGGAAGAGAGAGGGAATAGTGAGTGACACTTAGAATGAGCATGCATACCAGTCACTAAGACAAACGGCTTGCTGTGGAGAGGGTAGAGAAACCATCCTATTTAAAAAGAAAGTTTGTTGCAGACAACCAACTCAAGAACAAAAATGTAATTCCTACATTTAGAAGAGAAAATGTGAAGATTTTACTGCAAAGAGTGAGATTGGATTCCCGTGTGTCTGGGAAAAAGTAAACCATCTCTCAGTCAAACCTGCAACACTCTCCTCAGATGACCAGTTCCTTCACTGATCTCTTCATGCTAAGACAATGACCTAGGCTAGGGTCATTAGAAGGGAATTCTTGCATTTTCTCTCTGTTGAACCTACAACACCCTTGGACTTCCTTCCCAAAACTATGTGCTACATGTCCATAAGAGATATTATGTGGACCTCTGTTACCCTGGCAATGTGGCCATATACTTTCTCAATGCAGTATTATAGTGCTAGATTATAGAGCTCTGGTCAGTAACGGGAAAAGATAGACAAGCAACAGTAGACAAAATAGCTTGGTTTTGTGTACCATACAGTCTTATTCTAAAGTTCATTCTAAATCTCTGTCACTGAGAAGAAAACAACATGGAACCTTAAGACCCCAACTGTCTTTTGGCAGAACAAATATTTAGCCATTCCTTTGGAAAGCTGTCTGCATGTCCTGCTGGGTAACAGAAGCCCATCAAATGTTAACTCTTCCTTTTGACCAGATCCTGTCCCATCTGGCCTTTCAGACAATTAGGCCATTGACTGCTTCCTTCCCTCCTCAGCATTGTCAAACCACTCCCTCTCTACTGGGCAAATCAAATATTACCTCTCTTTTGCACATGCTTAAGTAGGTCCTGGTTTTTGTTTGTTTGTTTTAAATTTGCCTTCAGCCAGCACTAGTAGCACAGGCTTACAATCTCAATGATTTAGGAAGCTGACACAGGAGCATTACAACTTCAAGACTTATCTGGCAACATAGCAAAAGCCTGTCTCAAAATAAAAATGATAGCCATGGGGCCAGGCCAACCTGTCACCAACCTGTGGACCTGAGTTGTTCTCGAGAACACAATGTGGAAGGAGAGAACTGACTCCAACCAATGTCCTCTGACCTCCACACAGCAGCTGTTTGACTACATACATATACAAAACAGATAAATGTGTTCTTTAAATAATCATTTTGAAATAGTAGGGGCCAGAGAGATGGCTTAGTGATTAAGAGGACTAGCTGGTCTCCCAGCAGACCCAGGTTTGATTCACAGCACTCACCTGGCAGCTGACAATTATTTGAACACCAGTCTCAGGGGATCCCATGCCCTCTTCTGGCCTCCACTGGCACCAGTCATGAATGTGGTACATGTAAGCAAAACAACCACACGCATAAAAAAAAATTAAAGAGAAGTCTGGAGATGTAGCCCAGTGGTATGCTTACCTAGCTTGGATGAGACTGATGTGAATTCCGTCCCCAGTTCTGGGGATGAGGAGAGCATGTCTTTGTTGACTCCACCTCCCTCTGGTTGCTGGGTTTTCTCCTCCCTTCAGATGGTGTCTCTAGAGAGTTGCCATCTCCAGTTACTGACCTTTGCTAGTTTGTCTTCCGCACCCACCACTGCACCCAAAACACCCATGTTACAGGAGTCACCACTGACTTCTGTTCTGTTGAATTGAGTGGAGGTGTAAGTTCTCATTCTCTTTGGCCTCTAAGCAGAGTTTGGCAGTTTCTCACTCCCTTCTCCTTGAAACACTCTAACCTTGGCTCCTCTACTAATACACCTACTTTCCTGACTTTGCCTCCTTATCTCAGCCATTTGCCTCACTGATTTAGCTGATTTCTTTTTAATTATAATTATCTGTTCATTTTCTTCTATTTATTTTGGTGTATATTATTTGTACAAAATAATTTATTCTGTTATTACACTTTCATACAAGTATATAAGACACTTTGATCACTTCTATCTCCCTCCATTATCTACTTCAATGCTTTCTTTATGTGTTGGGAGACCTTTTCTCCTGCATCAAAAAAAATATATATACTCCCACAGGGTGTGAAGGCATAGGTCCATAGTCCCAGCTATTCAGCAGGCTCAGCATGAATCACTTGATCTCAGAAGTTCAAGACCAGCCAGAGCATCGTGTATGTATGTATGCATATGCTCAAATATATACATATATGTCCATGTATGTTATGTGTAAAAATATATATTAAAAAAAGAAGAAAGAAAGATGGTAGTCCCTTAGTTTTCACTACCCAAGTAAATGGGAACTCTATTCACATAGTTGTTTCCCAAGCAAATTCTTTTGTTTCTACTCCCAATATGTATTTAATGTTACTCTATCTATATTACAAACACCAGGCCAGATGTGTCCATCTTCTGTCTGCAAGCCACATACAACTGAGAACAGTTATTAATGCAACTCAAAGCAAAATCATAAACTAACTTAAAAAATTAGATTTTTTGGGGTAATTTATTTGTAGTTCAGTTGCACGGCTCTTGAGTGTGATCTTTTCAGATGTCAACTTCCTGTCGCACGCTAAATCCACATGAAGGCTAGGCTAAGCCACTACTGTCAGACATCACCTCTGCTCTACGGTATTTCCCTTCTTTTTCATCCTTCTGTCTTCCAGTCCCAAATCTATTCCCCATACAGAAACAATGGAAACATTTCCAAGTCATGATTATAATGTGCTACTTCCTTGGTTGAAGCAGAAAATCATTTCCCATCAACACAGAGTTTAAACTCCCAAATGTGGGCCACAAGGCCCGGGCTGGTTGGCCCCTGCACTCTTCCAGCTGCCCCTCTTGTCTCCCACTCAGCCCCGTGCTGCTCCCCTACTATGCTGGCCTTCTTTCAGTTTCTTAAAAGTCAAGTTCTTTTCTAGCCCATGATCTTTGTAGATATTCTCTTTACTTCTGAGGATCCCCCCCTCCCTTTCACCAATACAATTCCTGCTTATCTCCCCTTTGGGTGGCAAGGCGAGGATTAATTCTTAAAGGGATCTACTTGAGCCGCCCTCTCTTATCTCATCAATCTAAATTACCTCTTTTCTTTATAATGTACACTACAACTTATAGTCAATAAATATCCTTGTGTTCATTTGTTTCCTTAATATCACTTTTCCCATTTCATTTTAAGTGCCATGAGAGTGACAGATCACTCCCGGAAACATTAGTAAATGCTCAACAAGTTTTAAGTGAATGAATAAGTAATATGTTGACTAATAATTTAAGTTTCATGTTAAATATTGACAAACGTAAATTTTTTATCTTTCAAAAGATAACTGAAAGCTTTCTGACAGCCACATTTATTAAGTGTGCAATGGATCAAGCACATGTTATTAGTGTCTATCTCTGGTGTGCCAGAGTGGACTTGTAAAGAAGGTTTCAGGTTGCTTCCAACTTCAATTTCGTACTTAGTGACGTCATTTGATAGCAAATACTATAGACCAGGACTTTTCATTTGGAAAGACAATTTACCAGCCTATCACCTGCTTCTACTACATAACAACATCTTATTATAATGGAGCTACTACAAAAATTAAGTCATATTCCCTGTCCATTAGAGTCCAGCTTAAGGATCATGACATCAGGAATCAAGAAGAAGGATAATATAACTGCAGTGTGAATTTATTAGTGCTCAGGGCAGGGCATGATCAATATGAGCCAACGTAGATAACAACATGGACATTCAGAGGGTGTGGCCTATAGTGCTTGATGGATGGAGAGGCCTCTAAAGCCTAAAAGAACACAGAAGGCAATCTTGATGGAGAACTAGAGAAGATCTAAGACTGATCATGAGCCAATCGTTAGTCAAGGCAATTGAAATGGAAATAGAGAGAGAAGAAGATAAAGAGGACAGGAAGAGAAGGAGGAAGAAGAGGAGGAGGAGGAAAATCTTAGTTGGAAAGAGTTATTCTTGAAATTTATTTTCAATGTTGTTTTGTTAAATTGAATCATGCAGTTTTTAAATGAAGGATCCAGAACAGTTTGAATTGTTAAAGGCAGTTCTTTTTTTTTTTGATAAAGTATTGAAACAATAAAAACAGTTCCTCCATTTCTCAGATTTAAGTTTCCCTTAAATAACTCCATGACTCTGTGCACATCTCCACCACACCTTCCCAGACACGTCCCTAAATTGCTAGATGCTCTATTGATTAAAGCTGTCCCTCATCTCTGGCCCTCTGTTGCCTCTTCTGTGGAACAGGATGGCTTAACTTGGTCATCTCTGAGTTCCTCTGTAGCTCAGAGAAAGTATACAGACTGAAAGAGTTGAACTTGTGCATCACATCTCTTAGAAAACATCAGGAACACTCAAGATGAAATGTTCACTTCTATGATCTGTGGACTCCCATTGTCTCCAAAGGGGTAAAGGACAGTTGCTACAGTGTCAGGTTGGTTTTCTTTTATTGAAAGAAGCAATTTAACTTCCAAGAACGGTGGGAGATCTCAAGGGTTTTCCTCTTAACTATTAAGTAGTGACCACTTGGCGAGGAAACAAGGCCACTATTTTTTAAATCAACAGGAAAAGAGCAGAGCATCAGGGGTAGAAGCATGATTTATCCTGTGGCCAGAGTGCATGAAATTGACTGGAGAAATTAATTGAATCAGACTTGGTAAAGCTGAAGCTGCCTTGTATCCCCTGTGCCTAGAAGCCTTGTCAGAGCCGGTTCTACCGTCCCCCCTGATTTAGGATACAAGCTGGCTGGCTCCGTTGCCTCTTCCGCACAGTCTAACAGGATGCATTTGAATTTTCTGTGGTATTCGTTTAAACATCACTATTTAATAGAACTCAAGGATTTGCTGGTGCTACTTGTAGCAAAAACAAACAAACAAACAAAAAACAACAACAACAACAACAAAAAACCCCTTCATCTATCACAGTTACCTGCTGTTAGACACCTGGAGTCCACAGGTAAGACTGAGTTCGTGTTCACAGGCCCTCTCTCCTTTCTCTCCATGCTTCTCCCTTATCCCCCCCAGGCAAGAGCAGCTGCTGCCAGGTTGGCTATTCGGCCCTCTCATCTCCAGCCGCCCTGAAGCCGCAGGACAGCAGGAAGCCAGCCTGACAGCCCAGTCGCTCTGCAGCATGGCCCAGCTGTGACGATAGCGCTGCAGGCGGCCATGCTGACAGCCCGCTCAGACCCAGGCAAGGCCACAGTCCTTTGAGTCCAGAGTCACCAGCTCTGTGGACTACGGCCGTGACAGAGATGGGGGTCAGGACTGGGGTGCTTCAGAGGACACCAAGACACCTTTGTGACTCTGAACTTTTTCCTCTCTCAGTAGGAAAATTGTGCTCGGAATGGCACTGTTCACTGTTTACTTAATGACTGTCTGCACCGAGGGTAGGGAGGAGAATGAGGAGAACCAAAGAAATAAAAACACCATTTTTGAATATGAAGAGTTCACAGTCTAATGTGTGAGATTTTCCATAGTAAATGTATTCACGGAAGCAGGCTCAATGGCCACATAAAAATATGCACAGGTTGCTATGGGATCCCTGAGGAAGGATCCTAGACCAGACAGAGCTGTCAGATGAGCCACACTGTGAGGAATGCACAAGAGTCAGATAAAGCAACTTAGAGTGCCAGGCCCTTGTTATTACAGCTGCCAGATCATGTACGATTTCATAACACAGAGACATATTCCTAGAAAAGCACTGTCACATGATGTCACTGAACATCACAGAGTGTACTGCCCTAAGCCTAGATGGAATAGCATGTTGCACACCTAAGCTGGATGGTGGATATAAACTGTATCTCTTTGTTCCTTTGGCCATGATGAACAGAAGATGAGAGAAAATGATGTAATCAAGAGGCACAGTGAGCAGATGTGGACACTGAGGCCAGTGTACGACAGTGTACTGTCTTAGAGCACATTTGTTTTGGCAAGGAGAGAAGTACACTCTAAGATGATGCTTAAAGGTATAAAATAGCAAATACATAAGCTAGCAACATGGCCATTTGCCACCAAGAATTAAGTACTGTACGAAAATGCATGCGCTGTAATTTTTGGTAACAGGCAGTGAAGCACGTTTGTCCACACCAGCATTTCCATAAACACATGAGTCTTGTGTTGTGCTAGTGAGCAGCTATGCAAATGTAGACTATTATGGGTCACACAGCAAAAAGCTTCTACGGCAAATGATGTAAGCTAATGACACTGAAGGAAATGGCAAGGTAGAGGGCTAAATACCCAAAACATTTCATCTCAGGCTTTTATAATAACTTTATACCTGTTTTACACATGTGGAAACTGGATTCATATAGACTAATAACTAAGTGGACATTGTTGCACACCTAGTTAAGGACAAAACATCATTCAACAAATACCAAATCTTCAAGGGAATAATGTAGTGTGTGGTGTCTTCCAAACAGAAATGACCACACAGGATCCCTCAGGATGAGGACTTGGGATGTGTGTTGTGGAGAGCAGTGCTCCGACGTAGCATCAGAAATATTGATTCATAGGAGAGAAATCTTGTTTATGCAAATCATGGCGGCATATGGCAGAAATGTACCAGGAGAGAAATATAATTAAGATGTTATGTAAATAAGCTAATATCATTTCTAATATTGGCATTCAAGGAAAATGATCACCTAAGGCATTAACATCTGCAAAGAACATATAGGTAGTTAAATAAGAAATTTGTTGTGGCCCTACTGCAGTCAAGATCTGTGTTGATGTCCACGGCTCCTGTTTCCATCGAGGGCCATGCAGATTACCAGGGTCTGGGCCACCACCTGGGGCCATGTTGGTGTCCAAGGGTCATGCTGCCACTGGGGCCATGGTGACATCCAGACCCAGGCTGCTGCTGAGGAACATGTCTGGGTCTGTGGACCTGCTGCAGCCAAGTTCTGTGTTGGGGTCCATTGTCCTACTGTAGCCAGGTTCTGCGTTGACGTCTGTGGTCCATGTTGTCACCAGGTCCATGCAGAAGCCTGGGGTCTGGGCCACAACCTGTGACCTTGTTGGAGTCTGGGGGCCATGCTGCTGCCAGGGCCATACAGATCTGAGTGACCTATGCTGCCATCTGGGGCCATGGTGTCATTGTAACCTGGGCTATGTCTGGGTCTGTGGCCCTATAAAAGCCAAGGTCTGGGTTGATGTCCATGGCTCCTGTTGCCAGTGAGGGCTGTGTCAATACCTAGGGTCTGGTCAGCCACCTGAGTCCATGTTGGTGTCTGAGGGCCATGTGCCAGCTGGGGCCATATAGATCTGAGTGTCCCGTGATGCTGCATGATGCCATGGTGATGTCTGGGCCAGAGCTGCAGCTGAGGGCCATGTCTGGGTCCATGGCCCTACTGCAGCAAGGGTCTGTGTTGATGTCTAAGGCTCCCGTTACCATCAATGGCCATGCGGATGCCCAAGGTCTGGGGCCATGTTGGTGTTAGAGGGCCATATTACTGCTGGGGCCCCTGCAGATCTGAGTGGCCTGCACTGTCACCTGGGACAAAGGTGACATCCAAACCCGGCTGCTGCTGAGGACCCTGTCTGGGTTCATGGTCCTACCGCAGCTGGGATCTGTGTTGAAGCCGGAGGTCTGTGTTACCACCAAAGGTTACATAGAAGCCCTGAGTCGGGGCTGCAGCCTGTGGCCTTGTTGGTGTCCTGGGGCATGTGCTGCCAGAGTCATCCTGATCTGAGTAGCCTGTGCTTGGATCCTGGAGCCAGGATGTCATCTGAGCACGAGCTGCTGCTGAGGGCCATGTCTGGGTCCGTGGTCCTGCTAAGACTGGGGTCTGTGTTCATGTCTGTGGCCTGTGTCACCTCACGGGGTCATAAGAACCATGCGTGATGAAATCAAAGGGATATGCTGAGCCAGAACTGTCCCTCACTGGCCTTGGGAAAGCTGGCCCTGCCCCTCACTGGACACTGCAACAAGAGAGTTGGGACGAACCCTCATGGGAGAGATGGCCCCCCACATTTGGGAGAGATGGCCCCTACATTTGGGAGAGATGGCCCCACCCCTCACCTTAGGTGGGGGAGAACTGACCCTGATGTTATGGGCATGGAGGAGCTGGCTCTGCCCCCTTGCCTGAGACGGGCAGTTCCAATGGCCCAGACTGACCAGCTCAACTACCATCCCTGCCTACAGCCGGGCTCTGGGTTGGCCCACCGTAACATCTACGCCATCTAGGACCTGCTGGAGCTTGTGAAGGGGCTTGGTCCTCTGGAACGATGCCCACAGGATCTCCTCGAGTTGGGGTGGCTGCAGGATATCTGAGAGGAGTTTCGTGGCGATCCAGTGATGACGGCATATCAGAAACCTGAGGCCTTGAACCAGACCAGTGACTCACTGCAATGAGCATTAGCAAGTAAAGCTGACTGTACAAAAGTGTATTCTGTGTGACACACTGTGACTCCCAATGCCACCAGGATGAATGAAGAGGTGTTGGGGAGGTGGACAAGATGGAGGAATGAAGAGGTATTTTTGTTTGTTTGTTTGTTTGGTTGGTTGGGTGGTGGTTTTGGTTTGGTTTGGTTTTTTTTTAATTTTCTCTTGGAGGGGTGCTTCAAGGGTAAGGAGAGGATGGGGGGGACTGGAATGTGAGCAGAAATAGGGTGCATGATGTGAAATTCCCAAAGAATCAATAAAAAATGTTAAACAAAAAGAAAAGAAAGAAAGAAAGAAATCTGTAATGCTTATAACCAAAGTTCACTGCTGGTTAACGTTAATCCTCAACATCAGCATAGTAAGATATTTTTTATGTTTTTTTTCTTATTTTCCATCCTTAATACTCAAAATTGCCTCTCCCATCCCTGGGGTAGCTCGCTCAGTTCCAGGAGCCGACTTAGAGAATGAAGACCGATCGCTAAGCTTCTGTGTGGGCTCCCAGAGAAGAGGGGCCAGTGAGAGAAGACACTAAGTGACGAAATAGGAAAACGTCTGACACCCTGAGAAGATGCAACAATCCTGCCGAAAAGCATTTCAAACATTTTGTGAATCCGTTACCACATTTTTAAAGAAGCAAAGACTCAGGTTGAGAAAGGAGAAAGCAGAAAGCTTGCTAACAGAGCAAGCTAGTAGCTTGTAGTCAGCAGGTACGCAGAAGACCTCAGGCCTCTATGAGAACTGCCTTTCAAACAGCAGGAAAACCAGAGCACAGGCCACCTTTCACATAAGTGGGTGCCTGGAGGGAAGGCCTCGCCCATAGCACCACAGCTATCTCTGGAAGAGTCTAGTTTACTAGTTACGAGCTTGAAAATTTAAGGCAATTGATGGTAGTAAACAATGTACCCAATTCTGATTTCATCTCCCAGTGTTGAGAAGCTAATGAGAAAAAAAAAAGTTATGATGAAAAGTTAAAAAAAAAAATAGCGGGTCAGCCCACACAAGGATGCTGGGAAGTAGATGCAGAGGAGCATGTGAAGGTCAAACACGTCAAAACGAAAGTAGCCGTGCAAGAAAGAAGTTTGGCACCCCCATTAAACAGGTAAGTGCCTTTACATGTCAGGTCATTTCACTGGAGAGGTGGAATTGCAGAACCATGTTCCATAATGTTTATACTTAGAAAATAGAATTTGTTTCAAGCTAAAAGCAGTATCAAGTTCAAGAAGGAGTAATACAGTAATGTCTGCCCCAGGAAGACATAGCAACAGTGTCTTGGAATGACTCATAATTGATGCTTGACCAAGGGATTCAGGAAAACTGTAGATAGGTTGCAATCGTGATGAGAGGGCTTATCGGGCCCTATTTAAAAGCAGGCATGGGATCGAGGGCATTTCCCTGTTTTCCTTTTACAAGAGGAGGTTACAGCTTATGTGATAAGTAAGCTTAGGAGAGGCTGAAGGAGCCTGCCTCCGACCCTCCCTCAGTCCTCACTGTGAATCCGCCGCCCTACACACCCGAGTACTACAGCTTACCTGCTCCTCCATCACACTCAGATGGGAGATACGCATGCCTGGTGCTGCCATGGCCATCTGTAGAGCTGAGTTCCCATTCAAAGGCAAAAGAATTCCATCATTAACACACACACACACACACACACACACACACACACACACACATCAGTGTCCTCCAAGTCCTGCTGGCTATGCTGCAGGAATGTAGGTGACATCCTTAGTTGTACCTGCCTGTCTCTTTCCTGTACCTCTGAACTGTTTCCAAACTCAAATGGCTGCAGGGTGCTATTTTTTACCCAAGAGCCAGATTTAAAATGTTTAAGAAGGCAATCAAATGTAGTAGATTTAAATTGAATTTGCCAAATAATTCTAAATTCTATTTCTTGTCTGCTGTACAGCCAGCATAGCCTTACATAACGTCTAACGTTCATTCCCTTTACATGCACTACTCTAATAGCATCCCACAGCGATGCACCTAGCACTCTATAACTCCTGCTTTCACTCAGCGTATTTTTTCATGTCCGTATCTGACCTATTCTTTTTGATTGATTTTTTTCCTTGACAATTTCATAAATGTGGATAATGCACTCTGATTACTACCTTCCTCCACCCTCTAGGACCTCCCTGCCGCTCCCGTCTTCCTCCCATCTTCCCTGAAAATCTCTCTTCCGTATCCGTGACTGTTTTGTTTCATGAAGCAAGGAGCTTAACGGGGGCCCCTTTGTGACCACAGGTTTGGAATTACCCACTGGAACCTGGCGAGTTCACCTGTGTGTACACAGATGAAGGCAAGGACGGCCCCTCGTCTGTAATTGTCAGCAGCCAATAGTTCACCTATAAGGGCCGTGAACCCTTCCCCCAACCATGGTTGACTGTTGGCCTGGCCAATTTTGTGCTGGCCCAGTGCCAGTAACCACAGCTGCGTTATTTGATGACTGCAATGGCCATGTCTTGCCCGGAAGATGGTCTCTCATGGCTCTCTTCCCTCCCTTCCAGCCCTTACAAGATTTTCACTCTCCTCTTCTGTAATGTTCCCTAAGCCTTTGAGGGCTGGAGTAAACAACCTCTTTCGGGCTAAACATCCAGTCATCACTTGCTCTTAACATCCTGGGAAGCTGACCTATTGTTTATTTTAGAGTAAATTTTTTTAATTTAAATTAAATTTTCTTTAACTGACAGGCAAAAAAATACAAATATATTAATGATGGGCCATGGAATGTTCCTATAGGTGTGTACTTTGTATGATTTTTAAATAAGGTCAAACACACATCTTTTCAAACCCTTACAATTTATTTGTAGTTAAAAACAATATAAATAACACACACACACACACACACACACACACACACACACACTATTATCAGTCGTGACTGTAACTCAGTAACCAATGATTAGACTCTGCTCAGCCCTCCCTTTCCTCTATTCTATATTCATTCATAAGTCAGTGAACTCTTTTGATTATTCATTTCTTGGCTATTGTGAATAATGTGACAATAAACATAGCTGTGTCCACACAGCACCTGTTCCAAATGGTTATTCTAACTGCACAGAAGTTGATTGACATATATAGACCTTGGGTCTAGTGAATTCTGATGTGTGGTTATATTTTATGAAGTTTTTTATAATAATATTTATTAAATTTATTTTTTAAAAACATGGGAGTTCAGAAGCTTCTCCAGCATAACAATTTTGTTTCTTTTGTGTATATATCCAGCAGTGAGACTGCTCGATCAAGTGGAAGTTCTAGTTTAAAATGTAAAGGCTGGCCATATTTTTCAATATCTAGTCCAATCTCACCAAATTCCCAGGTGCTTCTGTGACAAATTCTGTTGACTCCTCACCCAAGAGTCATCCTGCTTTCTTCTTTCTCCACAGAGTCCTGGTTTTCATTAGTTCTTAGGTGGCCAAGGGGCAGTGCCACTGTGAACTGATGGTTTTGTCCAACACTTCAGGGCCATTTCCCTTGCAGATGATCACCTTGGGAATAATGTATAGACAGAATGTGAAGGCTAAGGAAACACTTTCCCCTAACTCCAGATACTCAGGAAATGCCTTTGAAAGCTCCTTCATGCTGGGTATGATGGTGCACATCTCTCTCAAACCACCACACTCAGCAGCACGCTGAGGCAGGATGAACACCATGATTTCCAGGTCAGCTGGGCTACATCGTCAGTTCAGTCCAAGCCTGGACTGTATAGCTAGACCCCTAGCTAACAAAACAAAACAAAACAAAAAACAAAAACAACAAAACAGTCACCAAACAATAAAACAAGACAAAACAAACAGAAAAGTCCTTAACACTACAAGTTTTGTTTTATGAAAAATCTTTAACTTGATTCACATTGTCTCCCCAACACTCGTGTGTGTGTGTGTGTGTGTGTGTGTGTGTGTGTGTGTGTGTGTGTG
>CABHPH010144048.1:0-12215 GCA_902168325.1 Peromyscus nudipes | reverse complement strand
GTGTGTGTGTGTGTGTGTGTGTGTGTGTGTGTGTGTGTGTGTGTGTGTTTTGCTGGGGTGTGAACACAGGGTTTCATAGACACTCTGTAAGTGCTCTCCCACTGAGCTACATCCCTAACCCGTCTTTCCCTTATATTTTTAAGGATATTTCATTTTACTAGTCCTTGCCCTTTTTATCTTCTCCTAACAGAACCCAACCTTGCACCTACTTTCTTTTTCTTTTGCTTACCCACTCCGTGCCCCACCTTCACATTCTGGGAAATGCCATCTAAGAATGTTTATTTAGGTTTCTAAATCTTTCATCGGTACTCTGTTCCTTAAGAGGTTCCTACATAGTGGATGTTCACATTCCCTATCATAATTTAGCATTCTTGATGTTTTTTTCACTCATTCTAGGAAAATAAGTCCTCATCTCCTGTCTTCTGGCATTTTCAGTCTTCTCTTCCTTGTCTACAACATATCCTGCAACACCCATTTACCGAGATCGTTCTTCTTTTACTGTAAGTACAAATGGCCGAACCGCAGTGAATAAGTGACCTTTGCCCCCTTTGTTTTGCATACTGATCCTAAACATTTGCTCTCGGGCATCACTGCATTACTTCCAGCCCTTCCACTTGGGTCCAAACTGTGATGAAAGTTCCGGAGCTGTCTTCTTGTCTCAGCATGTCTCTTCTTTGCCCCTTGCTTCACCCATGCCATGGATTTGAGTTATGAATTATCATTTTCCGAGGCATAGATTTGCTACACTAGGTTGCACGACTGACAGACACACTTGCATTATCACCAATGAAGCAACGAATTAGCACGAGAGTCTCTAGTCTCTTGTATAGTCTAGTCATTCAGGTTCGGTGGCTGGTGTGTGTAAAATTTAGACCAGAAACATCTTTGAATGGGATGGAGGGGTGCTGGAGCCTCCTCTGACCACTCTATCTGTGCTGCTGCTTTCACATCAGTCCTGGTCATCAGAGTATGCATACTACCCACTACTGGGTTGTCTTAGTTAGGATTCTGTTGCTGTGAAGAGACACCATGACCACGCAACTCTTATAAGGAAAACATTTAACTGGGGTGGCTCACTTACAGTTTCAGAGGTTCAGTCCATTGTCATCATGCCTGGGAGCATGGTGGCATGCAGGCAGATATGGTGCTGGCTACATCATGATCAGAAGGCAACAGGAAATGGCCTCAAGCACTAGGCATGACTTTGGCACATATGAGACCTCAAGCTGACCTCCACAGTGACATATTTCCTCCACACCATACCACAAGTCCATACCTACTCCAACAAAGCCACAACTCCAAATAGTGCCACTCCCTGTGAATTTATCAGGGCCAATTACATTCAAACTACCACATGATTGCTCCAGGATTTACTGAGCTGAGAAATGGGCAGGTGATAGTATTCAGTAGGCACTCTGTAGGTGCACCTTCCCCTCAGTGATGCTGAGTGAAGGGATCAGTTGTGAGACTTTCCAAACTCTGGGTAGTAGATGTTAGCAGAGGGAGGGAGAGAGCTCTCACTGTGTTCCCTTCTGCTCTAGTTGGTAGCGAATGTTGCAGACACTAACCAGGACTGAACATGGTACTCCCTGGCTCACATCTTATGGATGATCACTGGAAATCTCCATGTGCCTGAACACTGATGGTTTGTTTTTCTGGCGTGTGCTCAGTTTCTATATAAAGCAACAGATGTTTTGTTTTTGCCTCTTTCCTCTCTGTCCGTGGCTCAGAACGTGGGTGATATTAACCAACTGTGACAGGTTTCAGGTTTTTATTTATAGCAATGGAGACTGTTTTAATGTATTTGGAGATTTCTAGGCCTCTGAAGCTGTGACTTTGTGCATTCTCAACTTAAAATCTTAAAGGGTGGGAGTTCTAGAAATTTGACATTTCTAAAAGTTAAGCATTGGGGCAGAGGGGAATATAGGATTGGAGAAAACCCATGGAATTTCATCTTGTTCACCAAGGTAAAAGTATATAATGGCTTAGGTGGTTCTGTGAAGTTTTAATTATAGAAATATGCACATTACTATAGGAAATGATCTCTTACTTGGCACATGATCAAAAACACTCACAAGATTAAAAAGGTTCATGTAGAGAGATCAAAATGCTGACTACTTTGATCATTTATTTTAGCTAACATCAATGTCTGTATGCACGATCCATCTATCTCCATTTCTAAGTGTTTATCTAAAATAAATGGAAGCGGATCTCATACAAATACTTTATCAGTAATGTTCCAAGAAACTTGATGTGTAATAGCCAAGAAGTAGAAACAATCAAAACATTCATCAGATGAATGAATAAAGTTGTGGCATGTGTGTTTGATGGCATGCTACTTGACAATAATTGAAATGCAAAGTGTTAATGCAGTTTACGTATCAAAATAAGCATGACATCTGGAGAGGAAGCTGTTGGCAGAATTCTTTCTGCACAAGCATGAGGACCTAGTTCAGATCCCCAGGGTCCACGATAAAAGCCAAGCATAATAGTGTCCTTCTGTAATCCTAGTACTGAAGAGGCAAAGCCCAGAGGATCCGGGAGCTCACTGGGCAGCTAGTCTAGGCGTATTGGTGAGGTTCAGGTCCAGTAAGACACCCTTCTCAAAAGACGTAGGTGTGGAGGGGTGACCAATAGAGGAAAATATGCACCGATAACCTCTGGCCTCCACGAGCGAAAGAAAAGAAAAGAGAGAGAGAGAGAGAGAGAGAGACAGAGACAAAGACAAAGACACACAGAGAGAAACAGAGAGCATGTCAAATGAAAAAGGTCCATCAAAAAAGAATATACGTTGCACAGTTGGATTTATGTAAAACTCTAGGAAATGCAACTGTAAATTAAATAATTTTCTCCCAGAGACTGAAAATGGTGTTGTGTTTTTAATTTTTGTCCCATCATGTTTATTGTTAGTATAGAGAAAAAACTGTAGGTATATATGTGTGTATATATATATATATGACTTAGTCATAGGAGGGTTGGTTTTTTGTTTGTTTAGGTTTTTTTTTTGAGATTCCTTGTGTTCTGTTTTGACAATAAAATGCTCTTCAATTAAAGACAGTTTCTTTCTTACTACTTGCTGTGGCTTTCGTTTGTTCTCCTTGCCTGTTGTAGTTTCCAGAACTTCTTTCTATTAATGTGTCGAATATGACTGGGGAAGCAGCCCCCTTCCCTGTCATGTTCCTGACCTCCGAAGGAAACCACTTCCTCTTTCAGCACTGTGATGTCACCTGTAACCATTCTGCACGTGTTCTTTATGAAGCTGTTCAAGTTCCCTCTGGTTACATTTTTCTGAGTGGGTTTTATCATGAAAGGGTGTTGAATTTGTCAAAGACTTTTTATAGTCCCATCACTTCTCTGGAGAGCTGCTTGATATTTAACCTCTGTTCTCTCTGGCTCTTACAACTTTTCCACCTCCTCCTTCCATGATTTTTCCTGAGCTTTAGGTATAAAAATTGTGTCATAGATGTATCAATCATAGTTGGCTACCCTATGGTCACTTATTCTCTGATTTCAACAAATTCTCTGATTTGAGGATCTCTGTAACAGCCCTATCTCTTGTAAGAAGAAGCTTCTTTGATCAGGGGTCAGAGATCCACTTCTGTAGATACAAGGGTAAGTATTCAGAATGAAGTTAGGAATCATACTAGATTAGGAAGATGGCAGTAGTAGGGTCTATGACCTCTCTAGCCATTTGTGGTTGGCTAGGTTTACAGTATTAGGCATGAATGCCCCACTACCGAGGAGGCCTTAGACCCAATTAAAAAGCTGTTGGTTACTCTCAAGATAAAAGTGTCACCACTGTGCCATTGAGGGTATCTTGCCTGGCTGGTCATTGTTGTGGTTCATAGGCTTTAAAACTTGGTGGGACTATTGATTGCTTTTTTCCCCCGGCAGCTTTCATAGCACAGTATAAATATATTTCTTCTATGAACTTAACATAAACCAATAACTTGACCTTGGGTTAAGTAGATTGATCTTCATAATGTGGATGGACCTCATTCAGTGAAGGCCTTACTGTCAAGAGACTGGTGTCTTCAGCAAGAGAATTCTCTCTGTGGGTTACTTTCTCACTCGAATAGCAACTTTTTCCTGAGTCAGGCCAACTCTTACCCTGAAGATTTTGGACTTGCCAATTTGTACAGTCCCATGAGCCACACACTTAGGATCAGTCTGCTAACACAGGCACACACACCATTAGCTCCATTTCTCTGGAGATCCCTGAATAACATTGCAACACATGCAGTGCTGCCAAGATCAGTGAATAATTCTTTGCTTTTCATCTCACGTAAAATTCTAGAAACCTCCTTGAAATATTCTGCAAATTACCTTTGAAAGAGATTCTTTCCTAGATTTTTCTCTCACTTTACTGGTCATTGTCCAAATTCCTTTTATAAATTTCTAAATGTGACCATGAAGTCACTCACAACTTGTTGGTCTTAGGTGCTTTGCTCTTTGCTTGAGTCTTCTCATCCAGTCCCTCTTAGGCTGTTGATAACCAATCCTTTACTTCAACCTAAGCCCTCTCTTCGAGACGAACACACGTAAGTTGTAATGGTCAATCTTGTTTGTCAACTTTACTGAATTTAGAACCAACCACAACAAGATGCTGAGCACACCGTTGAAGGGTTTGCTCATCTGCTTTGTTACTGCCAACACTATTGCTCATGCTGATGCTAGTGGATTCTTTAACCAACATTAGGACCCAGATTCTTCAGGGTTCTTGTGTGAACTGAAGATCAGCAGCACTCTAGGAGTCCTCTAGACTTTCAGTGTCTGGTTGGGACTACTGAGGCACCCAGCCTTATTGACCCATCAGCAACTAATTTTTCAGCCTCTCCAGCATGAAGTTAGGCTACCCAGATGATATCATATAAGCCAATCTAATAAATCCTCTCTTAGAATATATTTTTTGGTTGGTTTTGTTCCACTAGAGAATCTAATGTATGTGTAAAGGGCTTTCTTGGTTTTCCATCTATTTCATTAGCATCTTCGACATCCAAAAATGGAACTCCAATCTCTATCATCTACTCATTCCCCTCCCCCTACCTCAGCCTTCCTCAACTACCAATCCATGCAACTTCTCTACCATACATCTTGTTTAGTAGCAATCCTGACCCACTCTACTCTTGGAGTGATCTTAAATCTGTCCACTCTTTGAAATCTACACAGGTCTCTTGGTCAAGCCCCATTTGTTTCTCCAGCACTACATGGTGCCTTTCAGCCTCTCTATGTGCATTCAGCATACATCATTTCCTGTGTATGCATTTTCTGACTCCCCCTCTTATACTATACATTTTCATAAACCTTTGGTTTTATGAGTAAAATTTCTTGTGTCATATTAAGCTTTTTGTTTACTGGTTGTCTATTATAATAGTCTCTCAATCCCCCCCCTCCGTGTGTGTGTGTGTGTGTGTGTGTGTGTGTGTGTGTGTGTGTTTGTGTGTTGAGAGCAGGAAAACTGACTTTTTAATCTTCAATCTTTCCTCCTAGTATCAAGAATATATCTCTGGCATAGAACAGGTATTGTAAAAATATTCATTGATTGAATAGGTAACTTGATGTTAGGTATCATGGTTTACACCTTTAGTCCCAGCACTCAGGAAACAGAAGCACCAGATCTCTGTGAGTTTGAGGCCATCCTGGTCTACATAGTGAGTTCCAAGTTAGCTAGAGCGACATACTAATACTTTTTCTTAAAAAAAAAAAGTGACGATGTAAAGACAGCAAAATTAGGACATTTACATATGGAACTAGCTGTTACTCTACTGTAGCAGAGAAAGATGATCTGCCTCTATTGACTTGTTTCCTCTATCTTGTCGAAGAGCTATATGAGATTCCTTTAGCACTCTTCATCTGAGACATCTTAACAACAACTGTGAGACTATTCCATGGCTAAACACACATTTTAATATTTAGTGTTTACAACCATTATTATTAAAAGGTAAACCAGAGGAAATTCCTCTGTTGTTTCTATGCAGACACTGCATTGCCCCTTCTCTCTTAAAATGGACAGTCATGCCTCACTTAACACAGGGATATGTCCTGTGAGGTGCATTATTACTCATTTGCCACTGCGCAAACACCATAAAGTACCCTTATATAAACCTGTATAGAATAGCCTACTACTTACTTAGACAGTATGGTAAAGCATGCTGCCTCCACATGCATGATGAATTTTTTAAAAGGTGTGAGATGACATCATGCACAGGAGAAAATGAGGCAATCAAGAGACACAATAAGCATGAGATAGCCAAGACTGAAGTCAGCATAACATGGTATATTGTTTTTGCTTGTAGTAACTTTTAAACACTCTAACATAACATGATTAATGCAAATACAGAATCAAGCAATATAATCGGTGTCAAGTATTCTAGGCACACATAACTGTACACACTATTTATTACACTCTTGCTGGATGCAAAGGTGGGTTTTTTTTTTTATACAACATGAAGAACACATTACCCCAGCTCTTCACAATAGCTACAACATAAATCAGTGACAGGAACTATTCACCTTCCTTATACTCCCATGGGACCACTATCATACGTATGGTCCTTTCTTTTGAGGCACATAACTTACAGAGGTATGATATAGAACACAAGGAGAAACATTTACACATATTTTTTTCTGTTTTGCAGTCTATGGTGCTCATTCTACTGTTATGCTAAAATAAAGCCAATTAAGATCTTTAAATTGGTGTGTGTGTGTGTGTGTGTGTGTGTGTGTGTGTGTGTGTGTGTAAAACAATTTAGAAATCTTAATTGGCTTTGTTTTAGATTCTAGAATCAGGCAGCTTCAGTCCACAAAACAAAATAAATGTTCTAATGATCCAAGAACAGGGGGATGGCCCTACAGAGAGAAAAGGTCTGGTGGGCACAGAAACGAACAACAAAAAGAAGATTGGTTATTCCTTGTAAGGCCAGGACAAGGATTTGGGACAATAGATAATTGGTTTGTTAACCTCAGGTTACTTCTTTTTATAAGGATTAAAGCACAGGAAAATTTTATTATCATGTCAATTGAAACTTGGTTGCTTAGGGAATTTAGTTGTTATCTCTCTGCTCTTAATTTCTCAGAAGGTCAGATAGACAGTTTCAGCTTGGTGGCATGGAACTGTAAAGTAAGCAACTCCTATCTTTATTTTCAGCCTGGTGTGCTGGGGCCCAGTAACAGAATCTAGCCTAAAATGATGGCCTCCTGAAGTTTTTATTTAATACTTAGAAAAGAAGTATTACAGATACACAAATGGAGATTCAATTAATAGTGAGTATTATGACCAATGGAAAACAGTTGGATTAGGACTGATAAATCAACACACAGATACAGGAACACTAAATACCTACCCTAAAGGGATACATAGATAGATAGATAGATAGATAGATAGATAGATAGATAGATAGATATAGATATAGACATAAACATAGACATAGACATAGATATAGATATATACCTGCATGATCTGGGGAAAGTCAATTAACTGTTGACATGAACTTCATTTCTGAAATAGGAGGAAAATATCAGCCCTATATAAACCAAGAAATACTGCTATGTTATGTTGTTCTGTATGCTGTGAATATGTGTTGCTCTGATTGGTTGATAAATACAACACTGATTGGCCAGTAGTCAGGCAGGAAGTATAGGTGGGGTAAGCAGACAAGGAGAATTCTGGGAAGAGGAAGGGCTGAGTCAGGAGTCACCAGCCAGACACAGAGGGAGCAAGATGACAAGGCAGAAAAAAGGTACCAAGCCACATGGTTAAATATAGATAACAATTATGGGTTAATTTAAGTGTAAGAGCTAGTCAGTAATAAGCCTGATCTAATGGCCAAACAGTTATAATTAATATAAGCTTCTGAGTGATTATTCTATAAGTGGGCCATGGGACTGTGGGGGCTTAGCAGGACCCGAGAAACATCTGACTACAAAATACTTTAAAAATCCCTGGAATTAATGTATGTAAAAGGCTTGAAGATATATCTGGCAAGTTTTTCATATTATTGGATTTTGAAAGTAAAAACTGAAAACAAATACTGGAAATGGGACAGATAATTACTATGGAAAACAATAGAAAGAAAGGTAGGTATCTTTAAAATAATTTCTGGCTTCAGACCTTCTGAGAACAGAGAATATCTCAAGACTGAAGACCTGTAGGAATACTGACAGTACCTCAGAACTATCCGGTCCCAATTAGTAATGAAGACAAGTGGGTGATGGTAGAGGTGGATTCTGTGCTTAGTCTCAGTGATTAGCTCATGCTGCTCTCTCAGCAGCCTCCCATTTTAATATGTCTACTTATCTCCCTGTGCTACTCACTGGGATGAAGACAAACTGAGCTGGTGATTGCAGTGGAACCCTTGGCCATTGGATCAGATGGCAGGGTTATCCCTGTGGTCACAAGAGGATTCTGTAAGGTGCTGGCCTTGCTAAAGCAGAGAGAGCTTCAATAAGCATCTTACCAAACTAAGCCTAGGAACAACCTGCCCTTCCTGGCTGCTCAGCACTTTCACATCTCTCATTTTGGGAAAATTTCTCATTCATCCTGGGAAAATTCCAGCAGCACATACTCACTCCTTGGTCTCTTGGGACTGCTGATGCTGTCTTAGTCCCCAGATATCACATATAAGATAAGAAAAATAGTAATTAATTTTTTCTGATAGAAAGAGGCATTTCTCCCTGTTCTATGAGAATTACTATGCTGTACTTAAAGAACATAAATTCAACCTGATTTCTTTAATACCTCTGAATTCAAGTCAAACAAACCATGAAGATATCCCAGCCGTGATTCAACTTCATGAGTTAAAAAATCTTGCACTTAAGGGAGGTGAGTTACAAACTGGTAGAAACGCCAATTGAGTAAAGGAAGCCTACAGATCAGTTAGAAAGGCACACCCTTTCTACATGGGCTGCCACAGTGTGTGGACTGACCCGATAGCAGGGGCAGATGTGGCATCACTCTTTCTCTCCTTCAGCCTCTCCTTATCTCCTGACAGGGTACCAAATCATAGTTTTTCCCTCTATGAAAAATAAGGTCTACTTCCTAGAACACAACCCTCTGAGAAAGTCAAGAATGGGAGGTAAGCCCAGTGTGGTAGTGCATGCCTGATGTCCCAGGACACAGGGCCCTGAAGCAAGAGGGAGGCAGGAAGGGAGTAGAGATGGAAAGCTGAGTAGCCTTTTCTTCCTACACACCACCATGACTAATATAACCTCAAAAGGTAGACATGATAAATAATAAGTGTCACAATAGTCATGATAATAGTATAAGGAGGAAGGGCAGGTGTGGGATTGAGTTGGAAAGTGGAGCCCCAGTAAAATCTCACAAGAAGTTCTTGGATTGTGACCACCCAGCTTCATTAAGCTGGTAAAGGTAGGGCCTACCTCCAACCCTCACATCTCTTACTTCTTCCCATTTTTATAATAGCAGATCATAATATGAAACAATTTACACCTAGGCAGAGATTTTACTATACCAGATATCTTACATAGACCCATTAGCTCTGGAAGTTGTTATCTCACTGTTCAGATAAGGATGATGCATAGAGAGATTTAAATAAATATGCCAGGCCTTCAGCTGATGGTTGATGGAGCCGGAGTTCACACCACATCACAATTCCACCCTGCTGTATGTAGCTATTCTGTATTAAGCCATGGTTGAATGGCTCTCCTTAAAGATCTGAAGAGAAAGAATTATATCTTCATTTCACCTGCTCTTTTAGAACCCAAATTTTTGATACTTCCAGTAAAGTGACTATCCAAAATCAGTTCAAGTACCCCTCCATGCAACCGCAGCACAGTCCTAGGAAGAAGAAAAAAGTGTATTTGTATCTGACCATGTCCTAATTCTCCAGTCCCAAACAATGACATGCAGCTCTTGAGCAATGAGTTGAAAGAAAGCCCTTGTGATGGCTATTCTGGGTTATCAACTTGAATATATCCAGAATTAACTAAAATCCAAAAATGGAAGGCACACCTGGGAGGGATTTTTGCTTAATTTGAAGTAGGAAGATCCAATTCTAATCCAGATCTTGAGGAAGAAGACTTGCCTTTAATCTAGGCCACACCTTCTGCTGGAAGCCTATATAAGGACTTGGAAGAAGGAGGCTTTTGCTCTTTGTCTGCTTTCTCTAGCTTTTCTAGCAAGATCATTCATTTGCTGACATTAGAGCCTATTTCCTCTGAATTCCAGCACAAACTGAAGACCAGCTGAGACATCCAGTCTGTGGATTTCTGGATTCTTGGACTTTGCGTTCACAGCCAGCCATTTTTGGATTAGCTAAACTGCAGCCTGTAAGTCATTCTAATAAATCCCTATATATATATATTCATTCTTACAAGTTCTGTTACTCCAGATAACCCTGACTAATATAGCCTTCTTCTCCATCTTGTGAGAAACTCTTAATTTAATTGCTATTTCTAATTGTGTTATCTATTGTTTAAGGGTAGTATAGCTTTGAACAAGTCACTTGCACTTTCTCTGTTCATTTCTCATCAGCAAAACAAGGAGTCAGAACTAGACTCCCTATGATCTAACACTTTATAATTGACTCCTCATCAGGTGACGTTACCTTTCTGAATCCATGGCATTCTTTCCTCACTTCCCTCTGCCAGCATAAGGTACACTTATGTTTCTGCCTCCACAGGCAGAATTAGAGATCATAGTTCAGCACCTGGGGCCCCATTCATATAGTGCTCATATAGGTCATTAACAAAAGCAGCTCCCCATTACTATGGTTGGGGACAAGTCAGTGTCATTGGGAACTGAACCTTCGAGCCTTGGAGGACTTGTAGAGGGGAGAAGAATTTCAAGAAGCATATATATGAAGCTGTAAAATTGCTGGAGATGTTTTAAACATGCCAAAGCAGGTATCTCAGATATGTTGCAATTGCCATGGCAACTCACACTAGGGCCAGAATGTCAGTGGAAAGCAAGCTTCTGAGAATTTCAGGCTCCTCTGCCTCTTCAGCCTTAGACTAGGTGACTGCTTCAAGAGAGAGGAAAGTCAAGAAAAGGTTTCCTCTTCTTCACTGCCACCCCCTCCTTCTCCCTCAAAAAGGAAATACCTCCTGGCTGGGCTACCCATGCCTGGATGTAGCCCCTAGCAAAGGAAAAAGCGATTGTTAATTCCTGTTATCTCTCATATCAGATGTGGCAGGTGTCCAGAAAGCTATGGGGCCCATGTGTTTGTGCATGCACTCACTATAAACCTTGGGATGTCTTGAACCTTGAAGAAAGGGGATGCTGGATACATATAACATATATCTGTAACTTAGCTCTTATAACTTAACTCAATCCATAACATGCATCATCATGTGTCCCATGGCTTTACCTGCGTCCCATTACATGTTGCTCCTTGAATGGCAGTTTGGAAATTCCCCCCACTCTCCTTTCTCTTCTCATTATCTCTGTTGGATTTTCCTGCCTGGATCCATCCTGCCCTGCCATAGGCCAATGAAGATTTATTTATCAACCAATCAGAGCAATACATATTCACAGCATACAGTGAGACATCCCACAGCAGTGTACCCAACAAGAAGTGACAGAGGTGAACACAGTGTAAGACTCTGATACAATTGTCCTTTAATTCACACATGGACTAAACATAGACCAAGCACCCATCATGTGTAGAAGACCCATGTGCTCATAGATAAGCATTGGAGAAACCAGGAATCCTAATCACACAGGGTAGTCTCCTCAGTGGAGGAAATGAATACTTGTTTCCCACTCACAAAGCTGGGGGTGGATGTGGTTAATAGATGGGTGACCTTTGCTGACTGTAGAGCCAGGCCTCACCCAAATCCCCCACAGTGTTTATCTGAAATTCTCCCTCCCCAGACCTTTCTCTTTAGCTTTGTTTCTCAGTCAATAGAACCCATCCTTACGGGAGATGTCACATATACTTTATAGCCTGATGCTCTCTATGCGATCAGGGTCAGAGATCACACGAGATCCTGGACCTATAAACTGTAGAATTCATCTTCATGGTAATGGTCACATGTAGTTTGCAAGAGAGTTTCAATGTAGTCATGCCTTAAGCTTTATTGTGCATGTGGCATTGGGATGATTGTTACCAGGAAACTTTTTTCCAAAATTGTACTAGACTTGAATATGTCTAAAAATAAATGGGACTCCAGAAGCTTGAACTTGCCCGACTAAGTCATGGCTGAAACAGGTTTCCTTTCTTGCCTCTTGTGGTTCATTTCCCTGCTGGCTGCAG
>CABHPH010144047.1:26127-47457 GCA_902168325.1 Peromyscus nudipes | reverse complement strand
CTTTTGAATTTCTGAGATTTGGGTCCTTTCTTCCGTTTTTCTATTGTATCATTACCTTTTCAATTTATTGAATGATTTGCTTTATATTGAAATATTTCCTATATATTTCTCGTGTCATAACTCCACACAAAATGGAAATCTCATTAATCTCATTACATATCCTTTTAAATGAATTTAATTTCATTTCTTTTATTAATTTCTCATTTAATCATTCAATTTTTTTAATCGAGGCTGCCTTTGATTGCCTATCATTCAATTGTACTTTTTATTTTATCTTTTAGGGTAATAGCAGCTTAATATTAATTTTGAATTTTTTTTTATTTTGCAACAACAGAAGATAACCCATATTTTCCAGTAACAATATCATCCCATTGGCTCAACAGAATGAAGAGGAGAAAGCAGAAAAGCAGCTGAGCAGTGGCAGTGCCCTTTCTTTGCTTCATGGTCAGGTCTTGTGGCCAAGCTGCTCCCATCACCATGCCTCCTGGCCATGATCCATTACCTGCTCTGACTTGGCCATGATCAGTTGCACTGTTGGACTTGTGAGTCAAAATAAACCCTTACCTGTCATTTCTAGGAGACACAATCTCACAGCAGCTCTCCTTGTCCTCTGGCTATTTGTTAAATTTTCAGCCCTGTCATATACTACGTTCCCTCAAAGAAAACACCCATAACAGAAAAAAAAAAGATAAAAAAAATGGAGGAAGACTTTAACCTACACTCCTAAGAGAAAAATATTGTGCATCATAACATGTAGCAATTTGACATGTACTTTAATTACAATATCTATGAAAAGAGACTATTCTAACCCAGATGTGCACTATTGAAACATAGACATGGACACCATTCTAGTGCTGACCATTATCCCAGCTACTTTAGACAGTAGCCCTTTGGTATTCTTGGTGCATTCTTTTGCACCTACTCATAACATATAGTAATTTCTCATTTTCTTCTTTTTTCCTGTTCGTACAAACAACAAAGTATTTTTAAAAAGAGTTTGGGAATAGGTCATATTTCAAGTTCCAAAGAAAAGGGTTTAGGACAGCTGGGCTATTCACTGTAAAACTATGTGCATGCAGAGTTATGAGCAACTGATGACGGAAGAGTGAACACTGTGCCTAATGTTACTGACAAATTAACAATAAAGAAAGAGTCCCTACCACAGTAGTGACCTATATCTGGAAATCTAGTTCAAACTAGAAAATAGGAAAAAAAATTAAAGGAATTCAAGAGGAATGGATGCAGGTGAAGTAGGGCAAGTGTACACAAATCTATAACTCCACTTTGAGTATTGAAAAGAATGAAGAGATAATAGAGGAATTGAGGACTCCAAAGAGGGTATTAAATATGTATTATCTTTGATGCATTTTATAATGAAGGAAATATTCCTTCCTGAAAGGGCAGTTTAATTACAGCTACAATGTCCATGAAACCTTTAGGGCAGAGGATCAAGGATGAAGCTAACAGACCAACCTTCTGTAATGATTTTCTTAGAATGGCTTTATTTTACTATTGAGCATTTATGTAACTCAAAACTTATTTATCTGAACAGAATGAGTTATGAATCAAATTCCCTTTGTTTTTCCAATAATTAATCTGTATTCTTACACAATGTACAAAGAAATATTTTCTTTCTTCACTCATGTAGAAACCCTCTCATTATATTACTATGTTTGAATATGCATGCAAAATGTCTATTTCTAAGCTACAAGATATAATTTTAGTTGTAAGATCTTGTTAACTATTGTGATGCTCACACATGCTCTCTACCTTTAAAAAGCTATTGTGCTTTGGAGGCATTTCAATTTTAGAATATTGTATTCACAATATAATATTATTGAATTTTTTAAATAAATGTGGATGAATTTATTTAGAGGGTCAGTATTTGCATTTAAGAACAGGTCATAATTCTCCATTTAATCACACCATCCAAAAATTGTACACTATTTTGTTACACCATATGAAGATAATTATATTATGTCACATAGCTGGTGACTGGGTATTGAAGAGTCCATAAATCATGCCATGGGAACAAAAGAATGAACTATTCTATAAAAATTTAAGTCACTCAAAAGGACAACCAACAATTTGATACTTTTATTATGTTTCATTTATTTTCATTTATCTTTTTTAATGCAAGGTCAAAGTACATAGCCCTGACTATCTTGGAACTCTCTATACAGAGAACAAGCTGGCTGCAAATGTATAGAAATCATCTTCTCTCTGGTTCAGGAGTACTGGGATTACAGGTATGTGCCACCTGGGTTAGTCTTTGTTTTTTAAATGATTAAAATTCCTGTGAATTACAGAAAACAAAATGAAGGAAAATGTATGGGAAACTACACAGCCAACAGGGTATGAAGGCAATCTGCAAAAATGAGACAACAGGTTTGCAAATAAATTATCTCTAAAGTGTTTTTAACATTTTTAAGCTTTTACAACTTAAAAGAAATAAAACAAACTGCCTGATTAAAAGTTGCGGAATGCAAAAATAGATATTACTCTAAAAGGATGTGTAAATATTCCAAAATATATGAAAAGATATTCCAAGTCCCACTTCCCAAGGGAAATGCAAATGAACGTCACACTGAGCTATAACCCATATCTATCAGGAGAGCAACTCTAAAATGCAAACAAAACACTAGAGAGTAAACAGTGTTGGAGGTAGTAATACTACCAATCCTTCTCGTATTAAAAGAGTTGTGAATTCAGTATGAAACAGGCCAAAGATGTGGTTTGGTTATTTATCAGTAGTATAGCAGACACACATACACACACACACACACACACACACACACACACACACACGCACACGCACGCACGCACACACACACACAAACACACATATATATGTATATATATATATAATTGCTGTACAAATTAATATGTAACTTGTACTAAAGTCAGGGTACTGAGATTTATTTGTACATACATGTCCATGCCGGTGCAATTTGAAAATGTCAAGTAGTGGAAACAATTCAAAGACCATCAGTGGATGAATAGACAAACAAATGTTGTCTATAACTTTATCTAGGAACACAGTTTACTCTTTAAAAAACTCACTGAAATTCTGACAGTGCTACTTACATTAATCTTGAAAACACATTAAATTAGTTAGAAACTTTGTATATATACTATATTTTCACTTTATTTCTATGATAAATTTAGTCAAAATCAAAGAAAAATATAGGTAAAGATGACTAAAGAAGTTCCATCTGCAACATCAATTGACCAGTACTATAAGCAATTAGTAATTTTAATAAACTGTTCATGGAATTAAGGCATTTAGTAACTTTCATAAATTTTTGCTGATAACTCAGCACCTTTGCTCACACAAATTTTTGAAGAGGGATCTGTTGAAATGGCCCAGACGGAGGAGAAATTTACATACAGAGAGGATAAAGTTAATTTAATTCTTAGCAGGAAAGAATCAACTCCCAAGAGTTGTTCCCTGACCTCTACAGACACTGTCATGTTTATACACCTTCATACACACACACACACACACACACACACACACACACACACTAGAGAGAGGAAAGAGAGACAGAGAGAGAGACAGAAAGACAGAGAGACTCATGTGTGCACACACATGCAGACACAAATGTTTGTTTCCATGATCGACCTGACTATTACAAGTTTTTAACATGCAACAAAGTGCTAGAACATGCCATATTTTATCTAAAGAAAATTTCAAACTCTTATTTATAAACTCCAAGATTTACAAACTTTTATTATTTATAAATGGTGCTTTGAATCTAATTTACTAAATTTAGGGCAATAATGCTTTACAACTCTATAGATTGTGTATTTCTGTACACTTAATGCATGAACTTATAAAATAAAAGAAAATATACATTTAGCCAAACAATTTATTTAAACTATGCCACGAATGTTTTTAAAATGATGAAATAATCAAATTTCTAAGAAATTAAAAGGAACTCTGCTTTTTGAAATTAACAACAGCTCTAACTGGAATCATTACAGTTTTGTAATTGAAGTCACTCTAAGCAAAAATTTGTCTATGTAGAAATTATAGCTTGTAAAATAGGGATATTTAACTCAACACTCAAGTGAAATATATATGAAAAAGAACATTTGCAAGCAGAATAAGGAAGTCATTATTATAATTCATGATTCAAAAGTGAGGAAGAAAAGACTTTTTCAATGAATGATGACATTGAACCAATTCTGTCTCCGCACATGCTTTCAGAGATCATTTTTTTCTATTAAGTATGATATAAAGTGAAGTTGGAAGAGTTTTTGTAACCATGAAACCACATTAACAGTATCACATACTTTAATGTAATAAACTGTCAAAGTATGTAAAGTAATATCCAATCAATTTCTGTAACTGTTAAAAGTCCTTATTGGAAGTTGAGCTTCACCTCAAAAGAATGAACTGTTTTCTGCTGTCCTTCCTTTCCATTCCTTCTTTCTTCTCTTACATCATATTTTCTTTCTTTGATATTTTCTCAATTATATTTTGATGAATATTCATTGACAAGTGCTTATCATAGACGATTTTATGTGTGTTTGAGACATAGGAAGGGAACCAATCAAAGATAATGTGAGTTATGTAGAAATATTAGTTATTATTGATATAAAAGACATTCCAAAAGGTATATTTCACAAGATATGAATACAATAGTCAAACACATGGTTTAATTATATTCAAGGATTTCTGGAAAAGATAGAGTATGGACTGACTCTGTGTGAGTCATTGGAGGAAAGTTTCAGAATAAGGTGGGAAGAATTTTATTCCAATGAGAGAAAGAGAGGAACTTTAGATATCTCTAAATGAACTTTAAGGAAGCTGGGAAAGAACAAAAATCAAAGCAGAACATTTCATCTTCTCTGAGGAAGCAGTGAGTTCTGGTTGCTGGAGCCTCACCCAAGCCTGGGGAATGGTAACATTCACATTTGGTTAGATCTACACTTCTTAGGTAAAACTTTCTGCAAACACTCTTATAGACATACCCAAAGGTGTGTTTCCTTGTGATCCTAAATTTAGTCAACTTTACAATGACAATTAACCATCATATGGAAAGTCTAATAATGCTTGCCTTCTTAGGTGCTCAAGTTAATCTCCTCTAACCAGAACCTACAGTGTTTCCCATTATAGTGGTATTCTAATTGTACTGAAATGTGATTTTATTTGTATGTTAATAAATAAAGTTGCCTAGAGGTCAGAGCTATTAGCAAGCCATAGGGAAAGCCAGGGTGGTGGTGGTCCACGCCTTTAATCCCAGCACTTGGTAAGCAGAACTAGGTAGATCTCTGTGTGTTCAAGGATACAGCCAGCATTGGAGACACACGCCCTTAATCTCAATACCAACCATAGAAGACTTGGAGGTCTGTACAGAGAGGCAGCGACGAGGCAGTCATGTAGTTGGGTTTACAACCAATGAGAAGGCAGAACAGAACTCTTATTTAAAAACGAACGCACAGGAAGTAGTCTTTTTCGGAGAGGTCTCTTGGCGGGAGAGGCTAGCTGGCGGAAAGTGGTAAGATTCTTAGCTCTGATCTCTTGGGCTTTCATCCTTACATTGGCTCTGTGTTTCTTATTTAATAAGACGGTTGGTTATATCTACATCCCATGACATTGCTCACTTCCTTTGTATTTAAAATTCTATCTATATATGCAAACACATCTATGTTTTAAACACAATGCAGAAATGGGTCAGAAAGATAAGGAGAGGCCAGGAGCTCCCAGTATCATTCACTCAGTCAACAAGCTTTATATTTCTTAACATTCTATCCTTGAGTGATAACATGAAAGGTTGCTAATCATCACTATTCTGAAACCTGAAGCAGAAATAAAGAAGTTTATAGAAGTGAAGATGGAATTATCTACAGAGTTGATGTGATTTCTGGATGCAATCTTAAGCTGGTGATAGTGGTATACACACCACTAATATTTGGGAATATTATTTCCCTTGGCCCTGTAATTTTTCATGAATGATTGACTCTTATTTGGAAGATGTTTTATGAGGTTTTATAGAGACAGCAAAACTAATGAGATCCAATGAACCTAATACTAGTCACATTTGATGTATACATAGGAAAATATTCATTTTAAACTTTTTTTTTCAAGATTGATCCTATACCTCACATTTGATGCACAATATTTGTGAATATCAACCCAATTAAGGTTTGTGAACATCACAGAATTGGTGACAGATAACCTACATAATTATATCTACTTGGCTGAAGTATTTTCTCCTTATTATCTTTAATGTCAAAATTTAATTGGATAAAGAAGAATTTTCTTGCTACAGAGTAAATAACCTAATAGTTCTATTTTCAGATTAGGGATTACTTTTATACCTCCCAAATATGTACTTCAAAGCAAAGCTTTACTTTTTGGTTTTCAAATAAATTTCACTGTTACCAACAAATAGTTAGACACAGAGAATGATTTAAACAGAAAATTGGAAGCTATAATATTCCTAAATCTATAAATAAATCTCAAGTAATTTATGAAAATAACCTGTGCCTTCATGACAGAGGTAAAAGTTGATGTTGACCTTAATTTTGCTAGGTTTTTATTTCTATATTAAAACAAGAATCTGGCTTCTTTGTATAATTTTAACTGCTGCTTAACCTGCAATCACACAGAGTAAAATTTTGATGTAGTGTTTTCTAATTTTGGTTGTTTCAAGATTCCAAAATTCAATGAACACTGAATTACTTTCTAGACCTTTACTCTCAAATATATTTCTTGCCAAAAAGTAAAATTATAAAATGCTCATGTTCTCAGAAATCATTAAAAAATATTGTACATAATAATGATATTTCTAGAAAAGTTTTCATAATTTGCAAATGGCTTTAAGAACCAGAGACATGAGAGTAAATAAAGTGGGAAAGGTATTAAGTGATAGAATTCAAATATTGTATGCTATTAAAAGAATTTAATCTCCATACAAAAATGACTTAGAATCTTAAAACACAGTATATTAATGAATTAAACAAGTTTAGGTGAGCATAAATAATTTTAGGAACAAGAATAAAAACTATCCTTAGTATTACATAGTATATTTTCAAAAAACTCACCACAGAGTCTGTCTCACTTGCACTCTAAAATACTGGCCAGTGTTAAGAATGAGGGTTTTGGGGTTGCAGACTTATGAGAAAATAGTTATTTTGTTTTACAGACTCACTCATAAATCCAGAGTTTCATGTGTGTTCTGCAAACATTAAACTAAACATGTTAAATACAACAGTGATGAGAGAACCCATCAATCATGCAAAAGATATAGTATCCTTCATATGTCTTTGACAGGAATAAGGATTATGTGGGTGTTTGATGAGCACATCCCACATAGTTGAAGGAGAGAACCAGTGACTGGTTATTATCCTGTGACTTCAATGTTCAAGCAGTGACATGTGCTCACCCTCCCAACACACACACAATAAATAGATAAAGGTAATTTTTAAAATGGATGAACTCATTTCTAAATTGATCAAAGACTTCTTTGTGGTTGAATTTTTTTCAAAGTTACAAATTGAAAGTGGATTTGCAATCTACCTATCATTCTTGGGGACACCAGTTTGACCCTCAACAAGATCTCAAGCAAATGTTTGCTGATGGGAATTATTTGTGAAGAGATAAATCACAGCCTTCCAGTGGCTTCTCTGTGCTGAGAAATGAGTGTTCTTTGAGAAGCTTAGAGTGTTTCTTAGACTTGGTGATAGAGAAAGATTTCTCTACATCTAAACCCAAAATAATATCTGGAAAGGAACTGACCCTTGCCTTTGGCTATATTATCTTTAAAATCAAATATTGAATATCAGGAAAAGAGCTAAACAGAGACAGAAAAGAAAAACAGACATACTTATTTGTAAAAGCATACATAACAGTTAAATTATTTTGTTGAGGTGTTGTGGTGCCAGCTTGCAAACCCAGAACATGCACAGCAGAGGCAGGTGGATCGGCACAAGGAACTTGGCAGCTGTGCCTTGACAACAGAGTGAGTTCCAGAACAGTTAGACCTACAAAGCAATGCCCAGTTTCAAAAATAAAAGAAAATTCTAACATATTGATAATCAGTATGCCATAGACCATATATAAAGATCTTAACAGACTTTTCATTGTGTATAATAGAAAGTTGAGAGTAATTATTAAATTCAAGTTCTAATGCTACCATCAATTAAACACACACCTGTAAAAATACATTAATACTTTTAATTTTTTCTAATTCCTGCATAAATAGAGTTATGCACAGTTTATGCTAAGGTAATTTTTTCTTAGCATAATGTTCACTCATTCTTAGGCAAGAATCCTTTTTTTTTTTCTGGGCAGAGAAACGTCTCATTGTTTGAATACACCATGTCTTTATTTTTAATTAATGTCTATTATTTTTACAAAATAATATGTTCCCATGTGACATTTTTTAAGTGTGTGCATTACTCTTTCAACATGCCCCTTTCCTTCAGCCTCTTTTTTTGCTTCTGTCCCCACACTCACTTGCCCCACCTGTCACCTCAATAGTCATCTTTCTACTTCATTTTAAATAGATTCAGTGTATAAGGGAAAACACACTGTACTGGTCTTCTTGAATGTGTCTTATTTTACTTCATATGCCTTCTACTTCCATCCATTTTCCTGCAAATTACTCACTTTCATTCTCCTCATGTTTAGATAATACATCATTGTATATGTGTATACCACCTTTTCCATATCCATTCATCCATTTATGTTGGTAGCAATGACTATTCAAGTAGACTCTAAATCACGGCTTTTATAAAAAAAAAAATGACACAATGATCCTGCTAGAGTAGTTAACTTCTCAGACCCTAAGTTCATCTCTTTGAATAAAGACACAGAAATGGGGTTGCTGGATACTAGGGAGATGCTTTTTAAAAAAATTCATTGCATTTTCTATGGCAGCTGCTCCATTTTTCACTTTTATCAGCAGTGTACAGAGACTTAAATGGCTCCACATACCTAGAGTCACATACTTGGGTCTTTCTAATGGTCTTAACAATCATAGTTTTGTTTTACATTACCTTGTTGATACTGATATTGAGCATATCGCAGATGCCTGCTCACCTATTCTGTCTTCTTTAGAGAAATGTATTTTCACATTCCTGCAGATTGCCATTTTCTCTCCATTGAGTGTTTCCTTGCTGTGTATAGCTGGGTTTTTTTTTTTAATGTTAGTTTTGGTTCTACTTGTCTTCTGTTCCATTTTGTTTCCTCTATTCTTTTGATTCAAGAAATAATTATCAGTCCAACAATGTAGAGCATGGTTTTCCACTGCATTTTAAAAGTTTCTGTTTTAAAATTGCTGATTTATTTTCAGGAAATATTTCTATATGTGGTAAGATGGACATTCAGTTTCACTTTTCCATTTGGAATTATTCGTGGCTTACTGTAGTTCTGAAATACCCCAGTCTCTATTTTAAGTGAAAACTGAACTTTCTCATGCTAGAAGGAGAGTTCTGCCACCATTAGCATAATTCTTAGGTCTTAGCTTCCTCCCACTCCTCAAGGTTAGAAATTCAGATATCTGCTCTGTAGAGTCAGCTCCCAGTGATACCTCTTCAAAGGACAGCTAGATGCATTCTATTTGACTCACCAAAACCTCATGTAAACTGTTGTCAAAATGATCACATCTCAGTTTTAGCACCATACCTTCAAAGAATCCACACTTACTATGGGCCTTGGATCCTGACCCAAGATCCACTAGTCCTTCCTCTCCCTGCTTCCGCACTGCTTGCTAAATTCGGGTTTACACTGAGCCTCTGCTTTTCCTTATTCCGTGGGATATCTGTCCTATTTTCTATGGGACTCTCCAAAGTCCTCTTCTGTAACATCCTGTGCTGCCTGTCTGCTGCCTCTGTGTCTCTTCTAACTTACAAAATCAAACCTAGCTTCTTTCGAGGTAAGAAATGTACCCCAAAATGGCTATTTCAGAATGAATAAACTAGAGTCTAGGTACAGAATATCCACAAAACTATCTGCCATTGTACCTGATACTATGTGGAAGAGCACCCACTCACAGCACAGACATGGGCATTGTACCATTTTCCAGAATGAGGAGGCAATCCTCAAGAGACACACAGTAGACAGCCATAGAGAGATCCCCTGAAGCTGCTTTGGGCACAGGCACAGCTTTTGTAGCCACTATCCTTAGTCTTCAAGATCAATTTAGAAAAAATGCTATACTTATTTCCCCAGCACTATTTTCAGAAGTAGCTATCCTTTCTCCACTGCATAGTTCTGTAAACCTATTGGATACCACTTACTGCATCTGCCTGCAAGCATTTATGGATGTTTATTCTACTGGTGAGTATGCCTGCTCTTATGCTGGTGACATGGTGCTTTGTTTACAACAGCTGTAATTGTTTTTATTTGTTTAAATACATATTTTATGATTTTAATTAGTTCTTCAAGAATTTCATACAATACATGAATATATATATATATATACATATATATATATGACCTCTCCCCATTTTTTTAAAATCTAGTCCTCCTTCCCTATCCACCCAACTTTATGCAAGTACAATGTGTGCTGTCCATGTGTGGCATTTCCTGGAGGGTTGCACACTTAAAGAAAATACACTCTTCCTCTCCCAGTAACTATCAACTGCCAATATTACCTTAGATAGTGGTAGGATTTGGGGCCTACCTCCAGTATCCATGACCAAGTTTTCTCTTGTCTGTTCATGTTCTTGCCTGAGTATGCTGCCTAAAGTGCTGTGATGCAACTGCCTTGCTATGCCAATAAATCAGTTTCATTACAGTTAATCACTACCTACAGCTCTTAAATTTTTGTCCACTCCTTTCTTTTGCAATTTTACCTGAGTCTTGTGAGGAAGGAATGTGATATAATTGTCCCATTTAGGACTGAGAACTCCAGTCTATTATTCTACTCTCATTGGCCAGTTGTGGGTCTCTGCATTAATCACCATCTATTTCAAAAAAAATTAACTGATGAGTCTTGAGAGGTGCATTAATCTATGGATGTGGCAAGTCATTAGGTGTCAGTTTAATACCATTTTATTTTGCAGCAGTAGTAGTAGGTTTTTTTTTTCCCCTTGTATTTATGACCTGTCTAGTCACAGGTTCTTAGGTCAGGCAATCATACAAGTTAGGGGGTTCAGCTTGTGAAGCAGGCCTTAAATCCAATTAGAAAGTTGTTAGATACTCTCATGCCATTCATTCCTCCACTCCTCTGAGCACTCACCACTATAGGAGATATATGAAATCCTGAGGACCCCTGACCCTACTATATACTCCCACAGCCCCTCCTTCAGTCTACTCACACAGTTACAGTCCTGGAAACCTACTCACATTTGCTTGCACTTCAGCCACATTGCATGTTCACCTTGACCTTAGAGAACTTGGGGAATCATGTTCATACTTGTAGCTCCAAATCCTCAAATAGTCACACAGTTTAAAGTGCTTATACATCCTCCCATCTCTGACACAAATCGTTTCCTCTTACCCTAGCCAGGTTAGTGGTGTTGGGACCTCCACAATGATTTTGTGCTATCCTGCTGTACCATTTATCATTCTTCCAAACAGGTTAGAGGATTTGGGACTTCCACACCTGCTTCACACTTACACACAAATGTAAATCATTCCCACCAGAGAATACTCCCACCATCTTTCAAGCACACCAACTAGAGAAACCACAAGGCATGAGCCCACTCAGACCTGACACACATGCTCAATATTCTGTGTGGACCAAGACTGCTGAAGTGAGAGGTCCCAAGATCCCCTGCCATGGTTCACACTCATATATCATAAAACAAACCATAGACTGTAAGGTCAGCGATTCCATGAGACCTCTACATCTGAAGAAATTCCTATACCTCAAACCATACTGTCCATCTCTCCAGGTGTATCCCAAAACACAACACTTCAGCTGCCCTATCTACAAATCAACCTCATCTGTATCTAGAATTAAACAGCAAGCCACAATATGCTGAGCCAAGAAGCTCCAAGCAGAGGGAATTCCAAGCACCAAAACAAATGCTCACTCAACATGTACGTGCCAGAAAGACTTAACCAACAAACCAACTCCAATGTAAAACATAAGGCACAAGAAAAGCCAACAGAAACTATGTCTTCCAGAAATGTCTAATCCTATGTCACCAACATGAGTGACTTAGATGAAGTTCCAAAGAATCCATAAAAATAATCATGAATATTTTCAAGGAATCCAGAGGTCACTAATAAATGCATAGATGTTTTCAAAGACGACAGTATTAACAGCCTGAACAAAATAAAAAATAAAAGCCTGAGTAAAAATTCAAACATGCAGATGAAAATAGAACATCAATGAATGAATGGGATGGAAACAGAGTCCAGGAAAGAAAAAAAAATACTGAACAACAAAATTGAAATGATAATGGAAAGGAAAAATCCAGCTTGTCAAATAAAAACTTCAGTTGAAAATCTTAGCAATAGAATGGATCATATGAATATGATATGATATCATATGAATAGAATACCACAATTTCAAGTTAAAGTTAGTAATTATAGAAAAAATCAACAGAACATAAAAGATCTATGACGCTGATGAAAAGACTGATTTTGATTTATGATGAAGACAAACAATGCTAAGACTGTGTCAAGGGCATAGAAATGATTTTCACTAAAAATAAAAGAAGAAAACATGCCAACTATAAGGAAAAAGATGTCCATTCAAGTACTGGAAGCATACTGAACACCAAATCTACAGATCTAGAATGGAGACTCACCACATCATATTATAATGAAAACATTAGCTATTAAATAAAAAAGAAAATGTATTGAAAGAATCAATACAGAATGAGCAAATCACACCTAAAAGCAGGTCCACAAGCACAATAGTTCTTTTTATACTGGAAAATCTAAAAGCCAGAAATATTTCAAGTTTGAAAGACTGAAGTATCTACCCATACTGCAATATCCAGCAAAACAATATTAACAATGGAAGGGAAAAGAAAATTCCAAAACTAAATAAAACATTTTATGACTAATACATTAGCTATATCAAGACATTAGAAAAATAATTCTAGAAGAGTATGAGAAACATATTCAAGAAGTTACACACAAAACCTGCTGAGAAGTTTTGAGTAAAGAAAGACTAAGAAAATACCAGTCATTTCAAGATCACTTCAATGTCAGTATTTCATACACATCTTTCAAAACTAACTCGAATATCAATGAACCGAATCTAATAAAAAAAATTACAGACTAACTGATTAAATAACAAAACAGAATCCATCTTTTCACTAAAACCTATAAACACCTCACCACCAAAGATTAGCATCAGCTTAGGGTAAAATGATGAACAACATGGCCCAGAACAAATAGGTGTTTTATTATGATATCTGGAAAAACTGACTTAAAGCTAACATTGATCAGAAGGGATAAGAAGGTCACTTCATAATGACTAAAGAGAAAATCTGTCAAGAGGACATAACAATTCTGAATATATATGTACTGAACACATATCCACCTAATTACACAAAGCAAGTACTACTTGACTTAAAGTCCATATGATCTAACTGTATTACTTTTGGGCATATATACAAAGAATATCCTACTGCAGAGATGCCCACACATTCATGTTCAGTGATGCTCTAATTCACAACAGTTGAAAAATGTAATCAACCGAAGATGTCCATCAGCTGAGAAATGAGTACTAAAATTCTAGAACTATATGCACAGGGATTATTGTCTGAAGTAAAAAAAAAAATTCTCTTTTGAAAATTGACAGATTTAGAAATTATACTTTGAGTGAGGAAATCCATGTCAAGAAAGACAAATTATGCATGTTCTATCTCAAATGAAGGCCCTGATTTTGAATTTAAACATAAACTTTCTATATTTAAATTGGTATTAGTTTCTGTAGAGGTCAAAAAGCAAGAAAGGAATCACAGATACCAAGTGAAATAATAAGGGATAGCACAGTAAAATATTGGGATATGAAAGTTGGGGTATATGGTAGAAGGCATGAAGAGTTTTAAACAAGGTTAAGGGAAGGGATAAGAAAAACATGGAGTGCCAGGCGAGGGTGGTGCACACCTTTAATCCCAGCACCCAGGACAGAGGCATGTGGATATCTGTGAGTTCGAGGCCAGCCTGGTCTACAGAGCGAGATCCAGGACAGACTCCAAAGCTACACAGAGAAACCCTGTCTTGAAACCCTCCCAACCCCCCCAAAAATGGAAAACATCGAGTGGAGAGTCTTCGCAAAGCTAAGGATGCCTAGAAAATCCATATAGAAACCTAATATTTTATAAATCAAAAGAAATAGTCTTCTCAGGGGGAAAATGCACCTATTGTTTATCCAATAATACATGCTCTTGAAAATATACATACAAGTAACATTATGCAGATTGAGCAGGTTGCATTTATGTATTTAGGAATATGTATACATGTACATATATGCATGTAACAAGAACTAGTGAAAAAGGAGGTCATGAATTTGAAAGAGAGTAAGGAGGGATGGATATACAGGAAAATATGGAGGAAGATAAGGGAAGGGGAATATTATGTAATTATGTTAATCTCAAGAAATAAAAGAAACAATAAAAAGCTTTGCATAGGGATGGATAATGCTGTTCTCAGAAATCATAAGCCTTTAAATAAAAACCCCAGTGCCAGGTATGGAATACCACCCTGTCCCAGAGAGATTGAAGAGCCCTTTTACACTACCAATAATACTGGGCATTGTTTTTCCACCAGAGCTAAAATGGTGAGACCCTATTGCTGAACACACCAGGCAGGTACCTTATAGATAACACACAGACATTAAGGTGGAACTGATCCAGAATCTCCCAGACTTATGGCTAGCATTCATAGTGCTGGATGATGCTATGCAGGCAGCTGGGGGACAAAATTCTCACCAAACTGTAGCCCATGTTTACAGCAACACAAGATTTACCCACTGCTGTAATGCTATGTTGATAATATTCCTCGTAAACAACTTCTTTGTGACTGGATTGGAACCCTCTCAAAAAGAGGGAATGTGCATCTGGTACTATAAACCTGATGTCTAGGGATGTCCTAGACCTATGGTAATAATAAACTACCGTTGCTTGGCTGAATAGACACATTATCAAACTGCTTTCTCAATACATATGTTTATACTTGCAAAGTGGTGATGCTTTCAGTATGGATCAGATAAACTAATTTTTGCAGAGGACAACAGTGAATATAAAGGCTCATGTCTTGTCAAAGTGCTGAGAATAAGTGACTGTCAAACACTCATCCCTAAGCACAGCTTCCATACCACGGCCAACACATGCAAGGCCCAAAGAACTTCCTAGAAAACATGGCAGAAAGAATACAATAGCCACATGCTGGCAAAGGGTGTCATGGAAAAAACACTGCCATCCAAATATGACAGGATCTTTGCAATCATGAACACACAGCAACAATGATTATGGGTCCAAGACTGGTCCACTGTCATGTATAGAGAAGGTGCTCACAAGGCCCCACCCCTTCTTGAGGATCTACTGACTGTTAGTGGTTGTTGTGGTATGCAGTGTCATTATTTCCAATAACATAGCCACTAGGAGGAAGGGTTCAGAAGGAAATAAAAGGGGATAACATGATAAGAGGAAGGAATACAATCACATTATGTAATGTTGTCAAAATATGAAAATGATTATTTTTCCTAATGCTACAAAATTTTGTCATAGCTTGTTTAGGGCTATGTCATAAAATACTAAATATTGTATTCTGTATAAAGACTAGAAAGGTATTTCTCATAATCTGCCAGTCAAAAAACTCCAAAATGTAGGTTATGTCAGATTTGCTTTGTGACAAAGGCTACTGCCATACTCACAAAAGTGTGCCTCCTCACAGTAAAATCACAACTGCCTTGTTTTCATGATCTAATCACCTACCAGAGGTTCATTTAATATGTCTAATAACTATTACTTTATGTGTATTATCTTTGGATAAGAGAGTATCAGAATCTGATTAGTATTATGTTGTATATTATGTAATATGATATAGATATTGTGAAGTAGGTCTTCACATTTGAGAACCCAAGATACTTTTTCATTTATTTTAATCATCTTTATCTTTATCATTGTTAAACAACGCTTTATAATCTGATTTGTAAAAATATTTTACCTATAGTAAATATTACTTTCAAATATTTTATTTTTTCTTTAAATATTTAGATATTTGTTTTATGAGAATTGCGTTTGTGTTAGTATGGGAATGTGAGCCACATGTCTACAGTACCTTTGCAGTCTGGAAGAGGGAGTTAGATCCTTTGGAATTCATATTATAGGAAGTTGTGATACAACTAATGTGGACACCAGGAACTCAGTTTGAATCTTGTGCAAGAATAGCAAGAGATCTTAACCACTGAGCGTCTTTCAAGCCACTTTACATTTATAGATAATGTTGTAAAGGCAATTTAATATTTCGGCATCCTTCTAATAAGCAATGCCTTCATTTAAATTTCTTAATTGCTAATTCTAAAAAATTAGATACATTTGATATTAATATGAAACTAAGTTCTATAACTGCTGCTGTTTTGTGTTGTTTATCTATATCTCCAGATTGCTACCATGAATACTCATTTCCTTTTGTGATAAAACAAGCCACAAAGTTGAACTGGAGTTTGAAAAACATTTTAAAATATTTATCAATGTTTTAAAATCATTTGGGATGTATATGGTTAGAAATTAGTGAATATAAGCATCCAAGAAGTTTTCAAATGCTTGAGTAGGAGAGAAGGGAAAGCATTTTGACCTATGACAAATTGCTCTACCATTTATTCAAATTTATACTGGTCCTCAAATGTTGTACTAATAAAAGGTGATTCTAAAGGCTATGCTCCTGGAATTGGATGAGAAAGAAATACCTTCTGTGCCAAGCAGAGCACAGTTTTTCAATCTCATATCCTCTGAATTAGTCATGCAATTTCCACACCTGTCATCTAAATTTGCTTAGGAATTTCAAAAGAATAGGCAATGCTGATTTTGTTATTCTCCACTTGAATTAGGGTATTATGAGTTGAATTTTAAAGTAGTAGAGGCACATAGAACATAGAAACAAGTTGAAGCCAGATAGCTAATGCTGAAGTATTAAAGTCAGTATAAGTCATCAAGTTAGAAGAGTGTTAACAAGATTGCACTATTCAGTACCAAAGTATCACTGATTATAATTCACTGCCCATTGTCTGGGTCCATGAAATTTATGCAAGCTCTAGATATGTGTTTTATTATGATAGTTGTACAAACACTAGCTCAAAATTCAGGTTTTATCTTCATATGTATTGATGATGCTTCTCTCAAATTCATGATGGGGGCTGAACAGATGGCTCAGCAATTTAGAGCACCACTTCTTGCTCATGGAGAGGATGCAGGTTTAATTCCCAACACCCACACAATGGTTCACAACATCCAGAACTCCAGTTCTAGGGCTTCCAATGGCCTCTTCTGTGGGCACCATGCATGCATACAGTATACATACACACATATGGTTCAAACACTCATACATATAGAATAAAATAGGTTAATTCAGAGTGGATAGTCCTATAGAGGTTTTAAAAAACTGAGTTACTTTTCTAATGCTACTTTAAACTACACTGTAATAAACTCGTGTTCAACTTTATTGCTTGATGGTTTCCAGAAGTCAAGAAACCAGTAAAATTCTAATTGACCTTCTACCCAGCAAAATGCCATTGAGCAATACTAAAATATCATTTGGGACTGTTGTTCTCTTCCAAGTATATTTAAGTTGTCAGAATTCAATTTCACATGGTTCTAGGTTAGAGATTTCTGACGCTTTACTCCAGACTCTGAAATAATCATGTTCTGATCTATTTCTGTGCCTAATAATCCTCTTCACATCCTGGCCACATGTATGTTTTAGAGTGTGGTAACTTCCTGAGAGATGGCTTGTGTGGCATTCAGATGCCTAGTGTTAGAGAGAAGAAACCTTTCAAGGAGCTCCCATTAGCCTCTTATTTGATAGATCAGAACACACACGGGAGTACAATACACATCTCTCTTCCTCTTTTTTCTCTCTTCCTCTCTCCATCCTCTCATATTTCCAACAGCTGCTTGTTTCTTTTAACAGGTAGAAAAGTTTTATATCTTCTTCCCAAGTATCACTGATTTTTGACTTCTGGTGATGCAAGAAAGATTTAAGCCGGTTTTGTCAAATTTCATGGTTTCTATTTCCTGAACATGTGTACCATGAAGGATGCTTTGTTACATTTTCACCCTTCTCCTTGTTCTCTGGAGATTTGAGTAAAGAAGTACAGAACAACTTTAAATTCATCTAGTATCCTGGGTGCCTAGAGTTTGTTCTCCCACCTGGTCTCAACTAATTCACTCAAAATCTTATTGGATCATTTTCACAAACTTGAATGTTCCCTCATGCCTACCTCCTGTCTTCCAGGGATTAATTTTCATATTGGTTAATCACTCTGATGTTTTAGAAGGAGAAGAACATTGTCATTTTGCAAACAATCCAACATTTTGCTGTTTTGTTCATTTTATCAATGGAAACTGTTTCTTTCAGTTTTCTACATATTCAGTCTACATCAAAATGTGACATATCTTCAAATCTAAGTAGCTGAATTGAGATAAGCCTATATTCAGAGGAGAATCATGACTTCATATTGCTGAGATATGCACGTTAATCTCAGACTCCTCCACATTCTACTCCATGTGCAGCACAGATATTCCCTTTGTTATTTTTAGATTCAGTACTTTAGAACCCTAGACTTGTTTCTGAAAGCTTCCCTTTTTCTGAAATTCATGCCCCCCTTATTCTGCTTTATTCATACTCAAATGTCCCTAGCATGGTCTGTTTGGGTATGACAATCCTGAGTGGCACCTATAAACTTTATTTTAATGGAATTTAATCTTCCTACATTGAATAAAAATGACTTATGCTTAAGTAATAGGTATAAAATATTTAATATGAACAAAATTCTATAAAGTCAAATATAAATGTCCCCTGGATCTCTGATCTCTGTGTTCAATAAAATATAAATTAACTGATGTAGTGATTCTCACCTTTGTCCTTAGGGAAAAAGAGTACATTATCTTCTTTCAGGTAGAAAATTAAGGTCCAGAAAGGCATTGTCATATATGGTCATACTTGGATTTATTCCAGAAAGGCCAAGAAGCATTTAAATCTAGAAAAGATGCAGGGAAGTGAATGACTCATATATGAAATCTCAAATCAGTGGAACCCGCAGGTTTCAGATGGTTTCACAGTACTCAAATATATATGTATTAACGGTATTAAAGATTTTCTCTGTTATAGCAGGCTGCAGTTAATTTTTTTCTCTTCCACTTTGTTGTTTTACTACATGAGCACAAAAAAATCCTTGATTTTTATGACTGGAAGATGATTTCCTGACTTGGTCTCTCGAAACTGGCCTTCTGGTCACATTCTCATTTGCAGAGCAATGAATCCTGTGTGGAAATGTTAGCTATGGGTTACTTATTCAGTAGCTTCCTCAGATGGAGCAGAAGTGACCAATTCAATTAGCCCTACCTGTTGTCTGTCTCTCTGGCAAGGTTCCATTGACTGCCTAAAAGAAGTACACTTCCAATGTTAAATGTTGAAAGTCTTCTCACTGAACCAATTGCTGCGGAAACCGCTGAAGTCTAGGAGATAAAACTCAAGCCGAGCTGAATAGCACAGTACATAACTACAGAAAGAGACATGACTGAAGTACTAGAGGGAGTAGAAGAAACAAAAAACATTTTATTTTTTTAATTGTACCAGTAGAAACAATTTTTTTCTCTCATTCTCAAAAGTAATTAGTGCATTGGATGATTTAGCAAGATTGTATTAAAATCATCCTTCTGTTTATGTAAAATTGTCATTCTTCTTAAAGGTTCCATCCAGAGCACTGTGGAGCAATATTGGTTCCTGAAAATTTGAACTATCGCTGTTATAAGCAAATGTGTCTGTTCCTTTACTACCGAAAGACTAACTTAGCACAGATATTTTCTTTATGAGCTTTGGCAGTTGTCTTTGAGCAGTAAAAATTAAGTTCATAAGACTCACTTCTTTCTATACTTAGGGAGAGCATGAGGCTGAGAACAATCAACAGTGAACTTGGTACTTCTCTTTTTGTTCAGTTCAAAGAAGGGTATAATGACACTGGCATGCATTCTTGGTCAGATATAATTTAGGAAAGCTACATATTCCCACAGTTGATTGGGAACTGAGATAGGCTTGGGTCCTGGAAAAGGTATATAGCCCTCAGGATTTATGCAATCAATAAAGGAAATACTTCACTGTGGAATGTTTCAAGCAGGATGCAAAACATTGGAGGTCATGGCCACTGCTCTAATAGGATGTTTGAAGTACCTAGTATAACAGAGGAGGTTTGAGCCTGGCTGAGGTGGTTTCAAATGAGGTCCCAGCCTGGATCTCTATAGAACATATTTATGACAATTTGAAGTAGATCCTATTCAAGTTTGGAAGAAATGGATCTGGTTAAACATTAACAGTAACAGGGACAGAGATAATTTAGGGAAAATAGAGTTTCCTTTTAGATGTGTAGGAGGAACTAGCCATCATCATACCTATCTAAATAATGATTAGAAAAAATGGCAATGATTAGAAAAACAAAGCAGCTGACCTGGCATGAATGAGAGATTATTTTGGGGGATATAGTAGGAAGGGAAGAACCTCTTAGACAGGGAACACTTTGGGTTTGTTTGGAAGTCCCCATGAAACAAGAAACAAGATTAGAAACAGCTATAGAAAAAACTGTGTATCAATTGTCCAGTGATGCCCTTGGGGTCATCTGAAGCTCACAAAAGGGGCCAGGGGATTTTTCTTGCATAACTGAGATAAGTCTGCAAGTTTAGGCACTATAGGTGGAATCTGAGGTAATTGTGGTAGAATTAATTTTGGGAGGATTTTCACCATTAAACAGATAGTTTTATTTACTTCTAGCAAGAAAAATGAATTGTGAAAAAAGAATACTGCTTTGTAAGTGGATTTTTTTATAGCAGTCAAGACAAGATTTGTCTGGTCAACCCCATGCAAGAGGGAGTATGTAGCATTAATCTTAAGGTCTTATTAATAAAATCAAACCCGGAGTCAGGTATTGGGGTGAACACTGGAAGGTCAGAGAAACAGAATAAGCCACAGCTATCTCACCTTGCCGGATCCTCAGCTGGTCTTGCTTCCTCAGACTGGAAGCCTCTATGTCCTCATATCCAAATGACTCTCAGCTGAACTGCTGCTAGAAGCCTGAAAGCTTAACCAGGCCAAATGCCTCTCCAGGCCAAATGCCTCTAGTTTCTGGTCCTTACGCTTTATATACCTTTCTGCTTTCTACCACCACTCCCTGGGATTAAAGGTGTGGGTCACCA